>DWNE01004703.1:0-14820 GCA_018249875.1 Cecropterus toxeus
AAATGTTATTTTGATATTACAAACAGACACTTCAATTTTATTTATATGTATAGATAATCGCTAAGTAATGCTAAGAATATAAAAAATACCTATCTCTGTAAGTCCTCGGTAATTTATATTTATCTGCCAGTAAGGTTCTTAGAAGTCTAAGCTCAAAGTTCGCCTATTCCAGTAAAAAGTAAGAGGTTTTCTTTTGAGATTGCCTCTTGAGAACGTAATTTACCTAAAGCAAGATCAACCGTTCCACCCTACAGTAGTGATAAGCCAAACTCGCAGACGTCAAATGCAATATTCAAAGAAAGGGCACTCACTTTCATACAACCGGAGCCGCTCCCGAGGCGCACCTAACTAACCGTGATAAGAGTCAAAGAAGGGGATGTGTTCTGAAACTTCAAAACTAAATCACGTCCAATATACGAAGACCTCCGCTTACTTGATATTCTGGCATCTTTGCAGTTCTACTAAAATTTTCGTTTCAAGTAGCGCTTCTCGTAATGACCAGTAAATATATTACGTATTTACATCAAGAACGAAGAAGCTTTGTTGGATTTTAAATAAAAATGTATAATTTTAGATATAAAGTATTTTATTCAAATAGGTATGTGCCTATTTCCATGACATTAACTAAAACTTTTAAAAAGCAGACCATTTTAAATACTACGCATTTTATTGAACGCATAAAGATTTTAAACTCACATTGCATTTTTTTTTTATATAAAACATAGGTACATACGTATATATAAATACTTATTTGAGGCATTAAAATATAGCCTTAGGGGTAACAATGCCATCATAGACAACATCAGGTAAAATTCTGTTGTATCTGTGGTTGATTATATAGATGTACACCGCCTGCTGTGGTTACTTGCCACCAAATGGACATTCAGTCCGTATGGTGGTAAGCGGTTACTTCTCATTTGCTACTTCCATACAATTAAATAATAATAATAATAAGTGTGTGTGCAATTTGCCAACGGTAGAAGGGAACCATAAAATAATAATCCATAAATAATGAATCAAACAGTCTTCCAGATTGTGAAATGTAAGATAATTTGTACGATACAATTGAAAGAGAATTTGGCTTAAGTTTATTTTTTGAGCGTAAGGGTAATAATACTTGACCTTTTTCAAAAATTGATTAAGTAATCGCCGCAACCCATATTCGGTTCGGACATCTTATTTCGCCTATAGAAAACTTGAGCTCTTATACAAGCTGCGAAATAATATCGTTAGCGTGATTCAGAAAGAGGTACAGCGCCATTCAGTTGTAATGCCGACTACTGCTTTCTTAACGTATATTCGTTTCATCGCGTTTCAAATTTCAACTATTCTAAAGAAGTTTCACTGCAAAAAAGTGAACTGAATAACCTTACGTGCAATGTTAACATGATAGAAACAGGTCAAAAGACTATCACTGATGCGTTCATGTCATTTAAAATATGATATCGTAAGCGACTCCTTTTAGTATATCTATGTAACAAGTCCTTTTAACAATGTGAGATACATGATAATCAATTAATAAATTAACGTTGCCAACGTTATTAATTGTTCAAAGAAGACATATAGGCGGCTAGCTACAACCGCCTACACGACTTCTTTCTTTTTATTTTGACAGTTTTTTTCATGTTTCTGTATTACAGATGAATGACTCCTAACTAAACACGAAAAACGAAGCACATATAAAAATTCCAACGCCTAAATTAACAAAACATGCGGGTTGTTCATGCAAAATAAAACTGTGAGAAAATGCAACTGAAACTAGGTAGTACAAATAAATGTTAAAACAAGGGAACGTTCGAAGCACACATAAAATTTATTTATTATTGTGCCATTGCCGCACACGCACGTCTATTTCGTGTGGAAATTTATTGGTTGCCGAACCAACACTGTTATGGTTAGATTTGTGATATCGTTCCTATATTATGGTAATGATAAAATTATTTATAGATAAAGACAATAATTGTGATCATATTATAAACAAAGAACCGTCAGTGATGGAGAACTTAGAAAATATGGTAGCAAATATTTATCTAAACGCCAGTTACATTCGTTAGACAATAAAATTTACCAGATATAAGAACTTGAAAGTGTGTACCATAAGTAAAAAATATAAAAATGCAAGTGAAGGTAGTTACAAAGTAGAATTCACAAAGTTAAGCAAAGGTACTCGTATATTCGACGCACATATATTTATAGTGTAAACGCTCCGCATGCACGTTTATTTCGTGAGCAATTTATTGCCGAACTAACATTGTATGGTTAGATTTGTGATATCATTCCAATATTTTGGTAATATAAAATAAGCTGAAGACAAAGAAAATAGAACCATACTTTAAACAAAGAAAAGCTAGTGATGTTGGAATTAAAAAAATGGTAGCAAGGATATCTAAATTATTTCAAAAAGTAACATTTTATATTAATTAAACAGAAGAAAATAAGCCTGTTAGATTTTGTTGACACTTAAATCGACCGGATATAAGTACCATAAAGTACTTACTATTTGGGAATTATATAAAAAATGCAACAGAAGGTAGTTACAAAGTAGCATAAACAAAATGAAGCAAAGGTACTCGTATATTCGAAGCACACATAAAATTTATTTATTATTGTGCCAGCGCCGCGCACGCACGTCTATTTCGTGGGCAAATTTATTGGTTGCCGATTCAGCACTGCTATAGTAAGGTTCGCAGTTTCGCTCCCATCAGCATTTTGATAAATTAATTGTCTTTTCGTACTGTAAATTCATGTGCTGTGATGCAACATTTGCACTTTACCGAATATCATTCAATGATATATTACTTTAAACTGTTACATTAAATTAAGCTGTTGCATATGATGTTCTGTGTTGTTCATAATTTTAATATGTGCATGAGTTGTTGTGTAATTTTAATATCTTTTAGTAAATTCACCTGCAATGGAACATTTAACAATATTTTAACTTCCAGTTAATATTGGTTAAAACGGATCGTGTGCTCGATTAACAATGTTTTGTGGTGAGATTTACAATGCAAATTTAATAACGTCAGCAATTGAATTTTGACTGACATTAAATCTTTTAAAGTATTGTAAAACACACCCGTTAAAATTTTAACATATTGAATAATTTAGTCAAGGTAATAAGCTTCATTTGCGTGTTATTCTTTACTTGATAATATTTCTACTTTAGTACAATTTATGTATATATTAAAAATCCGTATCAGCTGATATTCTTACATTGATAAATTATAAATTAATAATGAAAAGATTAGAAACACAAATTCGTTATCAAATGAATAATGATATAAGAATAATAATGCGATTATTGAAAAAATAAGCCCAGCTTTTGTTCGAGTAAACTCTGAATATTTCAATAAATTCAAACCAAGCCGCGCCTTCTTCAGGAAATAAAGAGGGATGTGCATCGTAAACCTCAATGATACACGCCGGCGTCTCACAATAAAATAAAATCCAAACCTATGTGTTGTTATCGGGAAGTCTGAAAAACAATGCTCCATTTCCCGTTCCATGCAGCGGTTGTACCGATGTTTTTATGGCGCTGAAAAAAATCTATAACGAGTGAAATAATTGGAATTGCGATTGAAATGACTTGTATTATTGTGTACGGACTGTAATTTCTGTTCAACATTCGCTTGAGTTAAATAAAAATGTTAATAGAAGTGTGCAATTAAATGACTTTGGAATTTGTGTCATTTATTTGGTTGTTAAGTTGGACATTGATTATAATCATCCTTGATAATCCTTTTTTATTAATCATATTGAAGTACTAAACAAGGATGCAGTCCATCCGATGGTAAGTGATTACTGCCGCCAATGGACATCTTCACGCTTCACGCTAGAAATAGGTGTAGCGGTGGTACTTTCCAGGTCGAACTACACTGGTTCTATCACCTTTTATTTCATTTCTCTCGTCACTTATGATCTCCTTGTATAACTCCTAAGCTATAACGGCATTCGTTCAATAAAAACTCTTGCATTTAATTTTTAAAGCTCATATAACATCTCATATAACCCTACGTGGTTCGACTGCGGTTAAGGTAACAGAACTCTTCATTGTCTAACTCCAGAAGCACTACAGATATGCGTACTTCTAATTACACATGTGCATAGGCAGTGTTCGCTTATCATCAGACGGACTGCATAATCATTTGCTAGTTATATACATTATTGTCCCTGTAGGACCGGGACCGGAATAGGGCTACAGTATCCCGTGCCTGTCGTAAGAGGCGACTAAAAGGGGGCTTCCGGTGTTACGGGCGGCAATATTGGAAGCTCGAACTGTCCAGTCGAGTAACCCGGCAATTGTAAACACGTGAAAATACGGGGAGTGCTAATGCTCACCGGGGCAGAGCTCAAAATTGGGCATTGCGCTTGGAGGACTCTGGTTGCGTTCCGTTGGAGATCCCGGAGTCCTCCACACAGCGCTGATGACGGCCATCGGGGGGGTTTTAGTATGGTAAAAGTCACACAATAACCCGGCATCCCTTCCACGGTGTCGGGTACCTTTAACAACAAAAAAAAGTTATATATACATTATTTCTTAGTTACATAACTATCAGATTATCCTTATTTATTATACTTAATACTAAATATCTCAATGAGCAAATGGGTTTACTATGAGTGAAATATTGTAATATCTTTAAAAATTAAATGTGAAATAACGTTGCTTCCGGTAGTACCCGGACATAACTGAAAGAATAATACCAAGATAATAAGCAGAAGATATTGCAACAGCGTACTCTATTTTTGAGAGTAATAACGATCCCAGAGCACCACACCCGGCATGCTGATATCCTCTGCGACAGTGATATTCAAACTAAAAAGCTTTTTAAAAATATTTTATGTTTACTTAACTTGAGGAATACATTTCATTTAAAAAAATAAAATTCTTATTCTCAATAGTGAGCAACTTATCGTAAGGATATTTTACATAAGTAATAAGTATTTTGATGAATATTCTGATTTGTAAGGTACAGTGTTGTATTTTTTGTATGTAGTAAAATCATACAGCAGTCATACTCCTGGATTTTTATCAGACTGCGTTAGAAGGAAGGTAATGATTTTTTTAAACATAAATGACGTGTCGTTCGATTTGTCTCAGTAGTTTCATTGTCATATCAACATAATTATATATTTTTCTTAATTTTGATAGGAAAAATAAAGAGGACAGGCTAGGGTCCCTGCTATATTATTATAAGTTTAGTGATAAATGTGTGTGCAAATAAATATATTTTAAAATATATAACTTATTTGCATATTTTAACTCGCGTAAGTCACGTACCTCTTATAATCGCATAGGTTTACAAATTTCCGGGAAATATTACTTTAACTTACTTCATATAGTTTTTGTCCCAAAGGTTGAATACCGCTGCTAACAGGCTAGGAATATTAATGTGCCGTCCACGCCATATTCGCTTCTATTGTGTGCCAATTTTGAATTTAGTTTGCATTATTCTCAATTATATTGCTTGCTTAGTTGAAAATTATTTGCATCGGCCATGCGTGTTTGAATAAATGATCATCATTTTTGCTTTAATACTTCAAATGAACAACTTCCTGTGTTTGTGCTTTCTATTCAGCAATTCTCTATCTTTTACAAGTCTAAGTAGTGGAACTACCACATTGTAACTTGATAATTTTATCTGCATTTAGCTGATTTATTCCTACCCGATTTAGTACCCTTAGGGTAAAATAAAGTAAATATTAAAAATACTTCTTAATTTCATAAACAGGTACATATACACCTACATAGATCATACTTTCGAGTTATTGATCAGTTTTGTGAATAGTTAACATTATTTAAAAGAATCTTCTGGCCAGCAGCGAGCATATAAAGCATTGAACTTCTAAAACGATATATAAATACATATAAAAGATACATACTTAGTAAAAATAAACATTTAAAGCCAAAAAAATAAACATTTAAACGTGGGAAGTGTTACTCGTAAGCTTCTTTGTTTTCTGTAAGTTCTAAACTTTTACCGTTTCTGTTTCTCGTGCAATATTACGGACTTTAACCTTAAAAGTTCTAACACATAAGGTACAACTATCTATCTAAGCTTAGCTATCCAAAGGACAAGCTCAGAAGCGCACTTAGTTCGCATTTAGCAAGCCTTAGGCCACCGGGCTGAGGTTAGGTTCTTAATTAGCTATCTCTTGCAACTGACCGCTCGGAAGTGAGACAACATTCTACACAGAATCCATTTACACTTCAAACAGGAATTCTAAGCCTTATTCTCTTGGGAACAGTAATGTATGGAGTGCATGCACGAAATTCGATGTGTTGTTGCACTGGGTGACGTTTACTTAACATATGTGATAGGTACATATAGCTTAGACTAGAGCTTCGAATTAGTACGGTACATGGCTAAGCGTGAAGGAATATCCTTTAGAATCATCAATCCATCCATTAGTGTTTGAAGGTCTAGTGATAAACAAAATTGGCAGCACTCCAATCGTGGGTATGGAGTGAGCATAGCGGTTTCCTGTTTTCTGTAGGTCATCAGTATATCTGCTCAAGTGGGAATATATATTTTCGTGCACGTGATAAGCATAAGCATTTTAAGTGGTCACTGCGAAAAATCAGTGGCAAGGAAATATCAGACTAGGTCACGTCAACCGTGTCTCTCCGCTACAATTTCGTCCTGATTACGATATATGCAACTAGGTCAAAATTTCGACAAAAACCCGTTTATCATAGTACCCGCTACAAAAGGGGATGATTTATTTTTGCATCTTCTTACGTTTACGCTTTGTAGACTCATAGCCCCACACTTGGATTTTCTCGTGTATCGCGGGTGCCATGGACACACAAAGACAAATACACAAACACTGAGACCCAGAACAGAAATCTAAACTCATCATTCAGATGTCTGTCTGGGCGGGGATTGAACCCGGATCCAATTGCGTGTTAGACCGGTATGGTGACTACTTCGCCCCGCGGGTCGTCAAATATTCTTATATCGTCCTAAGATAATAGTCTTTAAGCCTTCGAGTACTACTGCAAGATCTGCACGTTAACTTCTTTTGCACACACAAACAGAATATACGAATATTGTCACTGCGTATTTCATACTTATACATTATATTGGTAATTTAATTAACAATTAAAGTTTACGAGTTTCTAAATAAAGTTATAGCAGCAATATTTCTATGGTATGTATCAATTCTACTATTCACTTCATCCAAGAAACTCTTTACTTTAAACTAACACCAATAGACGGTTATATAACCGAAAATAAACTTTGTGCAAATTTGAAAAACATTTTGTTACAAAAGCTTTCAATAAAACGGTGTTTTATAGATTTATTCAAAGGAATATTCGTTTATAAAATACATGGTGTAATTTTGTGAACTGATATAAGTTTACATATTTCATAATAATACGATTTTTTTCCTAGCAAATTTTTTTTGTAGTTGTATATTACGTAGTTACAATGTATAAATTTATCAATAGATAACGATAACTATACTTACACTTACACTGAGGTTCACTGCGAGTAATAATCCTCCCCTAAAAAGCGCCACTATCCGGCCCTCTGCCTCTTAAATTCAACGTTTTCCCTTTATCTTCTATAGATCAGCAGTCCTCCTAGTCAAACGAAGACTTTGCTCCTTTTGCTTAAACGTGATCGCCACTAAAGGACCTTTCCTCCTCATCGGTTATGAATCCGTGTGAGGTCAGCCTATTACCACTCTGGAATATTTATTTAAATGTTACTTATAACTAAACTAAAGACTTGTAACTGTAAGCTCATAAAAAGGTGAAAGGATGTGATTCGATTCTGGAAACACTACCGCCATACCAATGTTTGCCTTATACCAGTATGTGCTGTTGGTATCTGGTATAAAGAGTATGATGAGAGATACACTATACAAATATATATTCGAGGCTTACCAAGTTAGTCCTCAGCGGTAAGAACGGATCTGTGGCTAACAAATGCGACCTCAGGTAAGGTTATCTGGAGTTGATTACAAATGTACATGAACGGCAATGACTTCTTACCATCAAGAGGACTGCATGCTCGTTTGCTAAAAAACGACAATCCGCCAGTATGTCGACAAGGTTTAATGACCGCTGAACTATTATAACAATCTGGACAAAACGCTTAAGTGGCTTCCAAAGTACAGATTTAAGTACGATTTTTAGCTATCTCCAAACGTGCATCCAACTCAAACACAACCGTGTACCCAACAATGCGTGTAGACCTATGACGTTACTGCATAAGTATGGAGATCCAATTGAAGTTCTACTAATAATTGTAAATTCAGTATATTCAGTTGACACAAAAGACCAAATCTCTATGAGTTACGACTTGCACGGTTACATGACACCCGCCAACAATGCTGTTTTATTATCATCTCTCCTGGTGATTTAGTATACGCATTCGAACATTTACAGCAATACTCGTTATTTACGCTGCTCGTCAAAATTGTGAATTATGTTCAATTTGCTGATAAAGAGTTTATATATTATCATAATATGCAAGGTACAAATAAAGCTAATCTTTACATTCTTTGACGTTGTATTTATCTTCTAAATATCAAACAGAATTTGGCGTCAAAATCTGTAAGCGAGCTTATTTGTACATGATTTATCATCAGCAAATTGAACATAACCTACATTTTTTCTTTAATATATTCGTGAATGTACATAGTTATGTACATGTATGAATATTTATTCAAAAATTTAATTCATTTAAAGTATCAAAATTAGTAAATTAAAATTAATTTATATGTACATTATTATCTATCAGAAAGTTCCAATGATCGTGTTGTTATCATCGGATCTGTAGATAAAATATATAATTTTAAGTAGGAATATTTTTATACTATAACATTGCATAACATACGATATTTATATATACATACTGTCGTTTACAATATTTTCATTCTATCTATAAAGCATTATTTATCTATGGATGTCTTCATAACACCATTCTGTCCATTTTTTAATAACTTGTAAGAGGGTAGAACTCAAAAGCCTACCTAAATTGTTCAGTTTCCTTAGCGACTCGATGCCGCATTGTACCCGGCGAGTTTATAAAGTCGTTTTAAATCAACTAATCTTTGGATTTATACAGACCATGTTACCGCGTGTGTCCTTTTAAAGTGCTACCGTGTGTGTCTTCGTGTTGTGTCCTGAGATTGGGTAAATCTTTTCATCTTCATGACTACTCCATGTGTATCTAACACGATTCTCGTCTGCAGATCTACGTGGAAAGCAAGGTCAGTGATTAAATTTAATCATTTGGTTGGTTAAAAACTGTCATATCTCACACATTGAGTAAATTATGCAGCACACTTTATAAAAGACTGTGTAAAGTCCGCGAAATTATTGTGACATCTTTATTTTCTTTTACATTCCTTAACATACTTTTGTTTCATATTTACAGCATAGTAATATTTACAGTTTTACGTTTTTTTTTAATAAACACAATAAATAGTTTATAATGTCCTATCATGTTTTCATATTTAGTTTATTTACATCGCTTTAATTCAAATAATAACATTGATCTAGCGGATCGGAAAGCTTTAATAACGCTTTAATTATATTGTAGCTATTCCGAAGCAATTTATTATATTTTTTGTTGATTATCACAGAAGACATCTATCGATTTTTTGTTAGGCCACCAGCGTACAGGTAAGAGTAATATTTAATGACTCCATAAAACCATGTCGCAATTTCGGTAAAAAGTTATACATCCAGCATCAATCATTTTTTTCCTTGCATGCTGAGGGAAATGAATTATGCTCTAAGTGTACACGGTCTCGCTTGAAAAAATGTGTGAAAAATTGCCTCGATTACCTCTAATGACGGTACATACTACGTTTTCGGTAGTCGCGGGGCCATCAAACAAATTGATATAACTTTACCCTCTATCTTTATTTCCACTCAGGCCATTATCGTCTTTATTGTTCACGCCAATATCGCTCGGGACAGACGCTAAGTGCTTTTTATCGATATATTGAGCTGTAGTTATTCAAAATCAATACAACAATCGAAACCTAAAGCGTTCAGCTGCTTAATTAGCTTTAAGCGAACCGGATTCGAAGTGGGGGCAATATTAATAAACAAGCAACAAGATGAAAGGGCGGCCTATAAGCCTGTCGAATAAATACTGGATCGTACTAATTATCATAAAAGTACCTCCTTGCGTTAGTCGCCCATTACCGAATAGCCGTCATTAAGAACGGTGTGCGATAAGGCGACTAAGCGTAAGCCACCCACGGCGCACGCGTTCTACAAGTCTTTAAACAGGAATCATACTGCTAAAACATCGTTGCGACCAACCTTATCTTATCAGATTGCCCATGAATACATATTAGCACTAATTGCTACTTTATATAATTTTATCTGCCGCAAATAGTTCTTATAAACATTACCTGTCGTTTATACGCTGCTAGAAGTCAGTTCAAGGGGCATAGATTACGGCGTATTACAAAGTGGGAGATAAGAAAAGTAATGCGCAAAAGTTTGGTCGTAAATTTTGGCAGAAACGTCTGGTTTCGTCTCGGTCGACGATCGAAACTGTCAGATTATCCTCGCTTCGACAGCCCGACCTAACTTTTTCGGTTGAACTTTGTATTATGCAATAATCTTTGTACCTTGGTCGTCGAGTTAGTCGATAAGAATATTCTTTCCTATCGCATTTCATCTTAAATATAAGTACATCTAACATGGCGTAACTGAAGATCTAGTAGAAATTACTGGTAGATAGCGTTTAAGTAATTATGGGGTAGGGATCGGTAAACTAACGTTAGTTTTTATCGAGTGGGTAATAATGTCGTCACGATAAAAATCAATTGCAGATGTTGCTTAGCTCAGAAGCAACGTAATAACAGTAATCTTCGGAACCCGCGGGCAGCCAACCGGAGTTAGCTCAGTTGCTATATTTCACAAAAATTCTACAAATAGAGATTTAGAATACTAATTTTTACCCGCGATTTCACTTTGTGTGCTTCAATGCCTTAAAAAAGAATTATCTTTTAATAATAAGATCTATCCGCCCGAGTGAATAAATGAATTTGAAGTAGGTATATGTTTGAAAGCGAAATAACAGTTTGTTACTAAATACAAAGTATACGGTTCTTATAAAAAAAAAGAAAAATAAACTATTTTTGAATTGTTTGCCTGTCTATTTGTTTCGAGCCCGAGGCCGAATTTGTTTGAATTGTGTAGCTATTTAGTTAAAATGCATGCACTTGTATAGTTCCCAATGCTTATATTAAGTCATTCTTTGGTCAATAGTTGATATTATATAGTAACTTGGTCTACTTTTATTGTATAATATAAATTAGGGCTCCGCATAAAAGAAAAGTAAAATCTTACGTCTATTTATTTTGCGCGCATTCCACGCGCATGCCGATGCCTTTTGCCGGTGTAGATTGCTATCAGATTTCCCTAAAAAATATTTTGTAAAATTGTTGAAAATATAAAATTTAGATTATAGTCGCGATACATTTTTAAACGCGGGTATCCCCTGGGGGCGTAGCTAGTTAATAACGTATTTCGAAGGTAATAGATTAAACTGTGAAATTCCTTCAACCTGATGTTAATGTGAGGCCTGCCTATCATACCATTGTTGGATACGAATCCCTCAAGCAACTGGCTTGAGGGATTCGTATCCAACAATGGGTTATATAAATGATTGCACATATTAGGTAAATTGTTTCCTTGACTAACATTATGTTTGAATGTTCTACTATTATTTGTAGTAAAAACGTAATTTTCTAGAAATATGCTTATTTAAAATTAATTTCTAGAATAGTAAATTTATCGTACAAACAAACGCTCAGGAATTCTCGTCCTCACGTATCGATTGCGACGATAAAATTAAGATTGTCGGAGGTACGAATATAGAAGTCTCATCATGTACAAATTAGCGACAAGCGATAAAAAATTCTTATCCTCAATTAAATGTATATTAATAAACTAATGATTGTATTTATTAATTTAGATTTAAGACCCTCCTATACAATTGAACCAAAGTAAGCACATAATATCGGTTAATCAGGACAATTAAGAAAAAAATCTACGTCTAGCCATTGACCTTAAAAATAATACGCTTTGTACACTCATAGCCCCACAGTAGGATTTTCTCCTGTGTCCTGGGTGCCATGGACACAAATACAAAAACGGATACACAAACACTCTGCTGTGCTTAACCCACAACAGAATCTGAACTCATCATTAAGATATCTGTCTGGCCGGGGATCGAACCCGAAATCCACAGCGTGTTGGACCGGTATGGTGGCCGCTCCACCACGCCGGTCGTCAGTATTATTATTGACGACCTGCCGATTATTACTCAAAATTTTCGCCTGTTACTGACTGCAGCGCTATTCGCTTGCAGTAAGACCCTTGTAACTTTTGACGGACCTTTAAAAACACATTCCATTAAACGACTTCAGGTTTTAAAACTGTTGGCCACCGCCTTCGTTGTTTCGTTGTGTGTGTTGCGCCCGTATTTTTATGAGGTAGCCTTTTAACTCCGAACTGTTATAAGACGCTCCTTTTGTACACTTTATTGCAAAATTTAATGTGTTTTAAACGAAAACATCAATTAAGTATCCGGTTTATTTCGTTTTAAACCTTCCCCTTGCATGTTAATGCCCAACCGAACCGATTATTTTAAGTAAGTTCCATTTAATTAATACCTTGTTTCGGTAAACCACGAGTCTCATATCTTTTGAAATAATTTGGGAAGTAATGTAAAGTTTAGACACATAAAGAACACAAAATATATTAAAATTCTAAAATTAAATTCTTGCGGTATGATAATAATTCCTACGTTGCATTATAAGTCGTTTTCTAAAGACATAACAATATGAAGAAACGTTTTGATTAACTTGAAGTGATTGCTGTTGTTGTAAAAAAAATATATTAGATTTTTTTTATAAATTACATTTTTTTTGACGACCGGCGTGGCCGAGCGGTAACCATACCGGTCTAACGCGCAGTGGGTCCCGGGTTCGATTCCCGGCCAGACGGAAATATGAATGATTTTAGATTTCTGTTCTGGGTCTGGGTGTTTGTGTATTCGTGTCTGTGGGTCCGTGGCACACACGACACAGGAGAAAATCCTAGTGTGGGGCTATGAGTGTAGAAAGCGTGTTTTTTTTTTTTGTTACAACACCAGCAATCACTCAGTCACTATCCTATTGCAGGATAAAAAATAGACCTGAGACAACACCGTTACCTTTGTATAACAACATCAGTAGTTGTAGTAAGCAAAGACATATTTTTCCAATTTAGTCCATAAAGATATAAGGCACAGGCTCAAGTAGGACTTGAATCTTATCCACGGCGACTGTCACTTACCATGAGATAGTGTACATGTACTACCTGAGATTAGCCAAAGATGCATTGCTACCCTTTAAGACTAAGTCAGAATGCATCAGATAATGATGATTCCCTACCACAACCATCAAACCAATACAGAAAAACTTAGCCCTCCTATATATAAATAATAATATATGTATAGCGATAGAGCATTCGGAGAGAACCACAAAGGATTCTACCATCTTTGTCGACTAAAGTAATTTTAATGTAATGAATGTAATTATAATACAAAGATTTCGGGTTTTACCACTTGGTCACGATATCCTGATAAGGAATTAGCAATTTCCAAGAAGGGACAAATATTAAATAATCTTGATAATAACAGCTTTAAAATCTTCTGATAATTTCAACGCCTTTTAATTTCACAAATCCTAAGCACTTAGTCTTAAAATTATTTTCCCTAACGATAACACATCAATCGAAATACAAGTCGATGGGCGTGAGTGAATAATTTTATCTGATTTATGTATTTCGTCTCTACGGAACCGTCGAGTCCTGCCTCATTACAAGTTGACGTTGAATGATGATGAGTGTGGAGAGAAAAATGCTGTGCTTAACCCTACCATGATTGCATTTAATTCCTATCGGCAGAACTGCGACGAATCGAGAGGCCAACGATCGCAGTGATGATATAATTCGCGTGACGTTGTTTTTATATTTGTTACTGGAAATGTATTATATTAAGGTATTGTATACTATTTCTAAAAACCGGCCAAGTGTAAGTCGGCCACGCGCACGAAAAGTTCCGTAACATGATCTACATATATAGGTGAAACGTTAGTTCAATGGAAGCCCTCCTTAAATAAATATTTTATACTCTATATAGAACTCTCTCACTCTGAGAAGACCCGTGCCAAGCAGTGGCACAATAATGGGTTGACGAGAAAACATAAACATAAACGCTTTCTACACTCAATGCCCCACAGTAGGATTTTTGGGAACCCATAAAATGTTTAGTGGGCCTAGTAAATTTAAGAATCTATCTCACTTGTAATTTCTCGCAAATACCGATGACAATGCATAAATTGGTTGGTCCTTGAGTCCCAACCAGAATATTTATGATAGCAAAAATAGGTGTGTGATGGAAGAATGCCCGTCTCGTGATACGCTCTCTACAAGTTTATTTATTTCCTAATATGACTGAGGTTCACGAAATTTACATAATTCTTAGGAATTGTACAGAATGATGGATTTTATATATTTCCGGTAACATATTCACGAAATTAATTTCAGGTTGCCGTATTTGTGCGAGTGTTATTACTATGCAGACATGTTTGGTTTCGTCCGTTTTGGTGGTAATGTTCATAATTGCTGCATCTTTGAGGTATCAGGGAAAGGACATTTCGTCCATTAAATATTACACCTAAGTATCAAATGTTTATTTTAACTCTTGTATCAATGAAATATCCTACTACTATTATAAAGGCGAAAGTTTGTAAGTATGGATGTATGGATGTTTGTTACTCTTTCACGTAAAA
>DWNE01004704.1:0-14820 GCA_018249875.1 Cecropterus toxeus
GGAAAATAGTTTTTTAGGTTTTTTTTTATTTATAATATGTATGTGCCGTTTTGATCGATAACTTGTTGTCATCTTTTGGGTAATGCCATGATGCCATGAAATTTTGAGATTATTGATTTAAAAAATTCTGACAGGTAGTGTTCACAGTGTTCTTTTGAGGTTAGTTTTATGCTTCCTAAAGAGTTCTGCAATGACCGAAACAGGTGGAAATCTGATGGAACAAGGTCAGGGCTATACGGAGGATGCATCAACATATTCCAGCAAAACTATCTAATTTTTATCTGCGTGGCTAAAGATGAGTGCGGTATAGCGTTGTCATGGTGCAACACCACGATGTTCCTAATTACCAGCTCCGGCCGGTTTTTCTCAATAGCTTTTTTTAACCTCATCAGTTGCTGACAGTAGAGGTCAGAATCGATAGCATCACTTTATTCCGAGTCAGGCCTGGGTTTGCCGAGGTCTGTGGGACTGGTCCATGCTACGACCATGATCTTTTTCACACATTCTTATCGTAAGTCACCCATTTTTCATCATCCGTAATCATTCGTTTAAAAAATGGTTCGTTGCATTAGGTTTCTTTCAGTGAGATCATGTGGTACCCAAATGTCAAGTTTTTTTCTTGTACTCAGACTTTCGTAAATGACATAAAACTATTTTATGATAAACATCCTGTTCCTCAGCAATATCGTAGCTACTAATATGTCGATCTTGCTCCACTTTCTCAAAGATGGCACTGATTTTGTCTGTGACCGGGTGTCCAGAGCGACCCTCATCTTTTACACTAAAATTTCCAGAAAGCTTGAAATGCTTGTGATAAAACTTTAAAATGTACCGAATTTCTTCGTCACATACGTTCATTTTAATTGCTTGAAAAACAATTGAAAAATGGCGCGGATATTTTTTTTTACTTATTGCATCATCAGAACATTTAATGGTATTAAAACCAGCCAGTTACATTCAGTACAGCCAAAGAGGTTTGATTACTAATAAATAAATAAATAAAAAAAATTACATTCAAAATACGAAAATACTTTTGTCCCGACCTAATAGTAAATATGTAGTGATCATGATGAGCAATAGTCATTCTTGAATATTTTCCAATTTAAAAAGGTCATTACGATAACTTTTTTTGGTTTTTAGCTTTTTTTATTTTATTTTATTTTATTTTTTTATTTATTTCATGTACGGAATTGACCTCTCTACAGATTTATTATAAGTATAGATATAAGATATAGATAGATAGAAGAAAATAGATAGAAGATAGATAGATATCGTGTTATCTAGTGTACATAGGTACACGAATAAAAACAAAACATACTAATATAATCGTAAAAAATCAACGACTTTTATTTGAAAATGTTCTGCTTATATTTTAACAGACTTCGAAGGAGGTGGTTCTATGTTCGACTGTATGAATTTTTTTACGATATAAGTCATACAAACTGGATTCTCACGACACGACGTCGCAACGTATTCGACGTGACATAGTTAGTTAGTGCGTTCAGATTTTAGCAGTAACAGATACATTTAGCACTTAACAATAAAAGTTGATGTTGGTACAATTACATAATTAGAACAAAGCATAATATCTGCAATAAAAGCGTTTAATATCTTTATCTCTTAATAATCTTTACGGTTGTTGATAAATAATATTAGTTTAAGGCGGTAGCAAGAAATATTTTAATAACTTTATTATTATATTAAATATACGTAATTGTGATCGCTTACACGTGATAGTCCGAAGATGTATATAAGATTTTAATCTTAAGAGGTACGAAATTAGTTTTTTACACATTTCAAATTTAAATCTAATGTGCCTTAATCACAGTATGGGTAAAGACCTTGGTTCAATATCAGATAGTACTTAGTTACTTTTACAGGCGATAGAGACCAGTAACGATTTAACACAATATGAACTGCATGTGTATTGAATGTTCCCACCACATGAAAAAGTATTGCTACCTTCGTAGACTCAAAATAGCGAACCCTGTTGTTCCGGGATCAGAATAGGTCTACGGTATCCTCTGCCTGTCGTAAGAGGCGACTAAAAGGAGGCCTCCGGGGTTGCGGGCCGTAAGAATAGGAGCTTGAACAGTCCAACTACGCGACCCCGGGAAGAACCGTGGTATATCTGGTCTCATACCTCCGAAAAGACCAGCCGCTCACCTGGGAGAAGCCGGAAGAGGCAATGCGCTCAAAGGACTCCGGTTTCGTTCGATTGGAAGTCCCGGAGTGCTTTTGACAGCGCCGAGGACGACCACCGGGTGGGTTTTAGTGCGGTAAAAATCACACATAACCCGGCGTCGCTCCCACGGCGACGACAAGAAAGACTTAAAATACAGTTCCTCCATCCATATCTTTCATCACATCGTACGAGCTACCAATCTTGCCACCCGCAACCCCAAATGTTCGCTTTTAGTCTTCTAAAAAGTCTTCTTGCGACTTAGTCTTCTTGCGACAGGCAGGTGATATCGTAGCCTTCTTCTGGTCCCAGTAATACAGAGACATACAAACGTTTAGACAACACTCAAATTAATCGAAATGTTTTTAGGGCATCAGTGCAAATGGAACCCTATACTAAGGATGGGCTGTCCGCCTGATACATCCCTGTTATATCTTGAACCGTAGTAAAGAGATACACATAGCTATAGCTACAAATAGTTAAAACAAGTAAATTAAAAAATTTGAATGTCCTTATATATTTCTTTAGTATATTTCCCTATTTTTCATTACACTTAATAAAGGAATACTTGCAAACGCTCAAGATGGTATAACAATATGCGTTCGTGAACCAAGACGAACATGCCCAGGTTTTATTTTAAAATAGGTACATTCATTTATTTAGAACATACGTTTCCTGATGCAACGGATAAACGGAGTATCATCTATGTCATTGGCATTTAAGTCACTTGATTTGCATTAATACGTAATCTCAGATAATGCAAAAACAGGATATATATAATAATCGAGAAAATGTCAATTAGGTTTTAATATTAATCCGTATTAATCTATACTTAATATTATAAAAAAGAAGAGTTTGTTTATTACAAGGCGCTAAACTTTTGACGTATTATATTATATATTTAAATAAATCTCTTTGAATATTATAAGGCATTTATTTGACGACCCACGTGGCGGAGCTGTCACTCATAGTGGTCTGACGCGCAATGGGTCCCGGGTTCGATTCCCAGCCAGACAGAAATATGAATGAGGAGTTAAGATTTCTGGTCCTGGGTCTGGGTGTTTGTGTATTCGTCTTTGTGTGACCATGGTACCCACGACACAGGAAAAAAACCTTGTGTGGGGCAATGAGTGTAGAAAGCGTGTGTGTGTTTATTTAGAAGGCTTTAAGCTATAATTTATTAAACTCGTTTCAGGGGTTTTATTAAAATGGATGATCCAGCTAGCCAACGATTTAAATACTCAACTCGAGCCTGTGGTCCCTTATTTAATTCAGTTTGCACTCATGCATACATTTTTCGTATAAATACCTATTGGTGTATTTTATATGACATACAAGTTAACTCAATTTCATTTGTATATTTAAACCAAATTACTTTATAAAGATCGATTAAGGCAAAAGTCAACTGGTTCCAATTCTGCCGATCGCTGCGGAAATGGTTACTGTTATATATGACCATATTTAGTATGACTGCATGATCGTTTGCTACTTAAATGTATAATATATGTAAAAATAGTAAAGCCCAGACTAAAGAAAATATTAAAAAATAAAATTAAAATAATAATAGATAAGCGCTTTCTCGATCAATTCAACCTTAAAACAAAGAAATCGCATCAAAATCAGTTCACTCGTTTAGGAGCTATACCGCCAAAGATTCACACGTGAATCTCATAACACCCCTCTTTTTGCTTCGAAGGTTTAAAATAAACAAAAACACTTACTGTGGTAAAGCCAAGACCTATGCATACTAAGTAGCCCCAGCCACCATCCGGGGGCTTTGATGCTGTCTTGGAGTCTGTCTGATCCGTCCCTTCGCAATGTGCTAAAGCCTCATCCATTTTCGACAAACGTATATAATATAATATTAACAAAACTGAAACTTCGAGTTTTAGCAAACAATTTTTAAATATTATTAAGATTTTCTGCTCTCCGTTATTTAAGCCTTAGTGGTAATTACACCTAATTGTATAAAATTAAGTTAATTGAAATGTTAATTTTCATTTTTATCAAGTTTAACGTCACTACACATGCACGCGTCCTAACCATACTGTTACTGTCTTCACATTAATACAATGTACACTAATGAAGCTGAACGAAGCTCCGATTTACTGGATTGACGTATTGGAAAAGCCTTCTATCTCTGTGTTAATACATATTCAGTCATACAGGTTCGTCCGCATTGTAATATTTTACACAATTCGCTTAGACCACTTCGAATAACTGACTGAATTGAATCATTGTAACTAGTATATTTAGGTTCTGTTTATTCATCTATCTAGGTACTATTCATTTAAAATAAATAAATTTGTTATATAATTTTAATTTTTTAAAATTATATAAAAAATATATAAACTTGCTTCCAAACATTCTTGCGCAATAACACCGGACGTTAGCGCTACGACTTCAGACAAAACTGCGAAAATTATTTCACACGTTGTATTTATACAAACAGACAGTTTAATTTATTATGTACGTGTTGCGTTAATTAATTGAGGCGTAAATATCAAATTACTCTAGAATTAGTTCATACACCTGAACCGTAAAAAAGCAGGAAACCATTAAAGCTACCTAATCCGCTCTTACACCGCGCGTAGGCTCCCTCTAGTTAAGTTTAAATGTCATATTAAGTAGATAACATATCCTTAGAATATAAAAAATACGTATAAAATGGAGATATTACATAATTATAAAAATATGAACTTGCTTTCAAACCATTACTGCGGACGTTAGCATTGGCTCTAGATAAAATCTGCGCAAATTGTTTCACACATAAAGTGTTACAATACAATACAAAAATTTTTATGTCTCCCTATTAACACCAGTGTTAAGCGGGTTCACCTGAAGGGTTTGGTAAGGATATTGTCTCCCTTATACATAGATATTTATTGAAAATGAAAAATGAAAATGAAAACTCGAGTTTTTCAATGGAGTTTTGGCGGAAACACGGAAAGAGCCGTTTCGTTGTATAGTGTTATTCTTCTAAACTTGTGTATAGGGATTTTTATCATAAAGTATTCGATAAAATGCACGCGTGTGGGAAAGTGATATGATACAGCGAGAGGTGACTTTTCGTATTGCTTCCAAGACTCCACGAAGAAGTTCTAGTAAAGTCCCTACCACTTTGCTGAACCCATCTCATCTCATCATCTTCTATATGGAACCATCTCCTCATCGTCATCTTCCATATGGTTATAACATCATATAATAAACAATATAAATGAAGATTGGCTGTAAAGGACTTAGATCCATGGCCGTAAAATAATTTTAAGAAAAAAAAGTGTTTCAATAAATGCTTTATTGCAAAACCAAGTAAATTATTTTATTAAAAGTAGTTAATATAGCAAAAAAAAATAAGTGAAGTTGTTTACTAGTGTTTAGGTACCAGTCGGAATTAGAAAGATTTTTTCCGCAGTCTCAGGTGTGGTGCGCCTTTTTTTAAGACCTCGGTACTCTAGCCCCGAATGCCGTCACTTAAATCCGGCCCTGGTTTAACACGAAGCAACGCATTTGTGACCAACTTCAGGTCATTATCATTATTTAGGGTTGATTGCAAGTGTCCATTGCAGGCAGTGGCCACAAAACTTCAGACGAACTGCATACTATTTTGCACTTCAATATTATAAAAATATATTAAGTTGTTCTTGATATATCCACTATCACAAAAATATGTCCGCCTTTATTATTGTGTTCCAATACTTTATAGGCCATCAACAACATTGATGAGTGATTCACGATTATGCTAGCGCCTTCTATATTTATATTATTTGTTCTATTGTGGTATCATTAATAATTAATTGTTTGTTTATGTTTATTTAGTCACCTGTTTTGCATATTATTATCTCTTTGATTTTAGTGAGTGACTAAATACTTCCTCATATAAATTCTTATCATTTCCTTAGGTATCATTTACCAAGTGGGAGGACCAGTGTAGTTCGACCGAGGAGGTACCACCGCCGCACCTATTTCTAGCGTGTAGCAGTTCTTGCGTTTCGGTGGAAAGGTGTGGTTGCCGGCTGACATGTATTTAAGGGAAAACATCCTAGTCCTCGGAAGTAACAACGTATCTGTGATCGACTTCGTTTAGAACACCTGTTCTGCAAGAATTTGTTTACGGATGTCCATGGGCGGCAGTGACCACTTACCATCAGATGGACTGCATGCTCATCTGCTACTTCAGTCTAAAAAAAGGCATTTATAGTTGCATCAATCTACTATTATAAACGGCGAGTTAATCGTCTTTCTGACCATGTCGCGATCGTAAAAATGATTATTAGCCAATTTATTGGATACACGAGGCAACATTGTTACATCGCTCTTGCCGGTTGCAGATCAAGAGCTAAGTTAGTTAGCATATTTTATATTATGCTAGCATATAGCATATATAGTTATGTTAGCATATTTTATATTCATATGCTGTTTTTATTTTATTTTTACTCTACTGCGTCAGAAGGAGGGTTATGTTTTTCGAGCGTATGTATGTATGTTCGTTTGTATGTATGTCCATTTCTTTGGCACGCGCTACAGCCAGAACGGTTTGACGGATTGTGACGTATATATCACCATATATCACTAGAATCTTCTGTTTGGAAAGTGACATAGACTATATAATTTTTAAATATACAACCTGGAAATAGAGGAAAATATAGATAGACCAATATAAAAATATATACAATACTTGTAATTGACTATTTTGAAAAAAAAAACGCACATAAGCGTTAAACTAAATATATATCATTATGACCAAAAAATTCGTTTTACGCAGTCGGGTTTTTGTTTTAATGTTTTTAACGATGTCACTAGATACTCGTGTGCAAACAATATTTTTCTATCTTATTTATAGCTGGCTTGGCTTACTTACCAAGCTAGTTTAGAAGTCAAAATTAATCGAAATAATTATTCAGTCGATCCCTTGCAGAATAATTTTTGAACGTCAAAATTAGTTTGAAAAATCAATCACTACTTCCCAAGTTATTTCGTTGTGGAGAAGCTCTATAGAATATTTTAAAAGCAAACAGTCATACACTGAATAGAGTGACATGCACTGAATTAAAATGCCTCTATTTTTAAAATACCACCACGTTAAAGTTGATTCAGTGTTTTCAAAAATAGTAAGTACATACAGACCAACCTACAAAAAAATAAAATCTATCAAGTTTTAGCGTTGTTTACATCACGGTAATCAAGTCTTTTATAAGCATTATTAAAATATGGTTGTAAATCGAGTTCTACGACTAAACCAGTATGTACACACCGTTAGTGTTATGGGTATAGGTAGATAAAAAAACACAAATTTCGGTAACCAATTAGTTTAATCAATTGTCATTCATTTATAAAATTCTTGATATATTTAGTTAAGGTACATTTGCAGTATTAAAATACAGTATAAAGGCGTGCCTACATCTCTGAATAAGTTTTAAGTAATTCATATAAACTAAATAAATCACTCCACTCAAACATGCCCAAAAGTTAAAATAATATAGTTATGATAAGTAGACAACTTAAGTTATTATACCTTATATGTATAAAAACACAAGATTATCATACAATTTTAATTAACTGTTTTGTAATTGGAAAAATTAAACATAATGATGTATTTTTTATGCCATATTTATAAAATTGTTTCTGTTTACATATTTTTCAATAAGATATGTTGGCATTGCGTATCAAAAAATGTTTGTGTTCATGTATATATGTATACAATAAATATGCAAATAATACAATTTATTCCCTATACTGACGTATGTCGTACCAATAAATAAATTGTTTTTATTTGAATATACCTAAATTTTAAGAACATTTGTAAGATCATTATATTAAAAAAAAAAACAGTTTTACACAACTCAATACGGAACAATGGAGTTAAAAAGTACAATATTGTAAAGTAAATATCTATATTTTACCCAAATACTACGCAATTAAAGTATTAAAACAGAGGAAAATAATGCATAAAATGAAAATTAATATTAAATGTTATTTTATATTCAATCAGAAATTAATGACTTCAGTGTCATTTTTTTTACAAAAATACGATACAGAATATGATAGGATACAAATTTCTCTAAGAGACTAACAATGTCTTTTATTTTCATAATTATTTACAATTGGCACATACATTACATTAATTGATTCCATAAAATATACAGTATACCAGTTCTAGATAACGCAAGGTTTAAGCAAGTTAACGTTAACAAAACCCATTTTTTTATAATATTAAAATAGCAAATGTCCACCAAGTGGCCATTGCCTCGCATGGACATCAGTTATCACACCCAGATATTACTTGAGGTTGGTCACAGATGTGTTGCCACCCCTGAGGACCAAGTTGGCACTCCTCTGATAAGTATTTTTCCCTTAGGACACCCTTCGACCAGAGTATATTAGCACTTAATCCTGCTGTTAATCGCTACTGTGTAGCGCTGATACATTCCAAATGGCACACTAACCTTTTGTACCAACACTTAAGAATTTACCTCCCAAAAGTAATATATAAGTCTAGTATGACGAAACTACGTGCGCAGGCTCGACAAGTTTGTAAACACTAATAAAGGTCACGAGAGATTCGTATTGACGTGAGTAATGGGGAAAAGACATACCTCAGAGCACTAATTAGCATAGAGTGCATCCATACTGTCAAAAACTTCCTACGAATCATTGGTAGATGTGCTACGGTCTCTGTAGCTCCGGGACTAGAATAGGGATACGGTATCCCCTGCCTGTCGTTAGAGGCGACTAAAGGGTTTACGAGGTTACTGACGGCTACAGTGGGAACTCGAACCGTCCAGTCAACTGGCCCCGGGAAGGACGGCGGCATGTGTGGTCGCATGCCGTCGTAAACACCTGAAGGCACGGTGAGTGGAAATGCTCACCGAGAAAGAGCCCAACAGGGGGAACGCGCTTGGAGGACTTCAGTTGCGTTCCGTTGGAGATCCCGGAGTCCTCCATGCAGCATAACCCGGCGCTGCTCCCCCAGCGTCGGGTACCTTATGAAGTTTTCCCCCTCGTTACAAAAAAGGTAGATGTTGCTATAGCTGCTAAATCTACCTAAATTGCGAAATGTAACATACCTAGTACCAATTTCCACATCACTCTGGTGATGGTGTTCGGACCCTTGCTTACAGTTCGCACCCGAGAAGCCTTGTTTTTTAATTTATTACCACTCTGTGTCGTACTAAGTAATTTTAGACACCAAATTTTGACCAGTCCCGATTTCATTAGTCTTATAAATTATAATTGTTTTATCCATAACAGTCGCTGTACGTACACTTCTATCAAAAGTCATTTAAAATATTTGGTCACTAATTAAGGGTCACTGGTTAATAAATTCACATTACTGAGCTTACTTTTTACAAATACTAGAAGAGATCGGAAGACGAAATATTTTAGAAAGACATTCATTATAATACACATTTTATTTTAAAAATACGTTTCAGAAGACTTAATGATATTCAATACCGCAAGAAGTGGTAATCTGCTTCCTACAAAATGTTGTTAAAAACCAATTTTGCCCTTATACAACGATATTAGGAAGGGATTGAACAAGTCTTTCGTTCTTAAAATGTGTTAACGCTAGCGCGCACTAAAATTTTACTTCACAGATAAAAAAGCGAAATTTCATACTGACAAATTAAAAAATTCGTATCAAAAAGCATACAGACGAAACATAACTGTTTTCATAAATATTAAAATAACATGAATAATTCGATTGATAAATAGACCAAAATGTTATAGATGTATTTAAGAATTGTTGGCACGACTTGAGAATCTTCTATTGCTTCTTAACTTTGCAATATTAGGATAGCGTGATACGCAAAATTTACGTCTTAATCAATCAATAAGAGGATGCTAACTTTTTGATTTTAATTACTTAACAAATTTAAGAAAAAATGTACTTTAGAAGTTCGCAATTAACATGTACGTTGTATTAAAACATCGAAATTCCCATTATTTGTACAATAAAAATAAATTTAACACTTTTCTATTATTCGTTAACACACCTACTATTGTGAAATTTTAACTAAATGTGCATGATCATTTCCGTAAAAAATATGTAAAAAGACATTTTAACATTGCACAAGCTTAATGATCATATTATATAACAGTTTAGTAAGTAATCGAAGTCTATATTCTTCAAACTATATAGCGTAACTGGCCTAAATTTTTGTAAAGTACACGACGTGAACAAGACGATATTTAAATAAGTTCTTAACCGCATTATCTACGACCAAAACACAAAAAATATACATTTTCGTTGTCGTTTAATCTTTCTTCTAAACTAAGACTGAAATTACCCACCTTATTTCAGTGTACCTAGTGACAAGTCTGAGTTTTGCCATTGACAAAATCAGACTTATACCTATCCCGTTATAGTCCGATTTTCTAATGGCAAAATACAGGTTTAACCGGTTTCAAACAGTACGTGCATCTCTAACAGTACGGCCACCGACGGGTGTACGGCACGGGTGTATGCGACAAATCAGTCTAATTTCTAGTCGAAGTTTTTATCCAAGCAACAATTTAGCAAATAATGCAATTAGGCAGTCTATTCGAAACTCCTGTAAACAATGGAGATCGAAATTGTTCGACCGCCCTTGCTTGACACGCGTCAGTCTATAATTTAATATTATTAATATTAAATATGAATCATTATTAAATTGTTGAATAATTATTCAACACCCGCTTCGTATACCTGCATACGCCCTGAATCACGAAATTACCGTTACAGGCCGTGGACATAAAAAAGAAAAACAAATAAAAAATTGTAAATGCATATATTATGTCAATCGTGTAAAATGTAAAAAAATATAGTTAAAAAAATTTAAACATTTTTATTACACGTGGGTACAGTGTTCACCAAGGTAACCTTCAAGTAACTGCCAAACGGTAGTGATGTATATGTGTATGATATTATAATACTAATTAATTACATAAATATAATATATTAGAATAGAGATAGGACGTTTTTGATGTAAGGCGTTTGTTTGTGTGCGCGGTACTATTTGCACGAAATTGTATGCGATCATACCGCGTGTTCTGAATACCACGTCCATGATTATTATATTAAAATACATTTTCATAAATTATTATTGAAAAATGCAAAGGTTTGCCAGATAACCCATTAAAATATGCCCGCAGATAAAATTGGAGATGAAACGGATATCTGGTAACTATCCGGTATACTGTCCATCCGGCCAATAATTAATATCCGGCGAAATACTTAAGCACTATCCAGCTGAATAATGGATTTTTAGAAAAAGACATGATCGATGCGATGATCACTTATAAAACATTCATACATAGTACATTTATATGTACTAAAAGTACATGATAGTAAATGAACTCCAGCTTCTCTGTTTTAAGAGTTAAGGAAATTTCGCTGCAGGATTTTAAAAGATTTATTCTACTTTTTCAGTTTCCGCTTCATTTTCTAGCGTATCTTACAATGTACTTTTCAATATTGAACGAAAATGTCAATAATGATAAATTATAATTCTGAGAAAACGATATCCAACTTTGTACTAAAGTTTGATAGGTGACGATCTTGTGCCGGTATAGCTAAAGGCATAGTGAACAACACTGAAATGAGTGTGATAGGGAATTTGCTCATTTCTTGAAATTGAACGGTCGAGTACTGGGTCACCGGATGTTCGGACATGCGGACTGAAAGTTGGCTGAATATCCGCTATCCGGCCTAACAACTATCCGTTTCATCTCTAATTAAAATATGTTAAACAAATAATATATATCAATAAAAATGTATTCTCATTAAAAATACATGGGGAGTTGATAATAATCAGTTAGCTCATAAAGTTTTATTATAAAGTACTATTTGCTTTAGTATGTATAAATGTAGTTTAAGAGTAATTGACAAATATATCTATTTATTTATGTAACCTCCTAATAAAAACAATGACATGTTGACATCGTTTCAACCAAACATCACACAAAGAGATCCGCGCACATAAATTCAAATACACATACATGGTATAAAAATAAATAAGAAATATATTCACAGAGTACATCATTGCTACACAATCTGTAGCGCAATCTGAATGAACTATAATGACTGTTTATAGTTTATTCAGATTGAGCTATTATCTAAAGACCGTAGGAGTATATTATATAGAGTGAGCTCGCCTAGGAAGGAATATGAACAAAATATTAAATAAATTGATTTAACATACATGCTATTTTTAATACACAATTAAGTTTTTAATAGGATTATATTTGCATAAAGGATGTAAAACAAACGAGTGCCAATCATGGCCATTTCTTTTACATCTTACGCCACCGCGAACTTTACTACGAACCTCCTAAATCTAGGCCCCCTAAACTTTGAAAGAACTCTACCTAAAGTTCTAGGAATTGTATCATTGTCTAGAAATAACTAGATAAAACCTTTCAAAACTGCAAACAACCATCTAAAAATACGATTATTAAAATGAATATCTACAAATTGTTACACTAAATGTAATATTACAAGTCTAAAAGATATAGTCACGTTTTACATTACACTTTCACTTCACAAGCTGTCATGTTACAATAAAAACCTTTCTTACAATTTTTTGAGCACAAGGAGTCATGGTTTATTTGCATTGAATATAAAAAATATAACACTGGAAGAAACATGGAATTAGTAATATTTGCAAAAATATATATTATTAAGTAAAATTGCAGTCAATCTTAAATGCTCATTTAAGTAACGACATAGTAAACGGAGGCTCATATACGAACGGCATGAAAATGGATAAAGTTTTGCCGCTAGAGGGCGCTTGATAGTATGCGCCATGTCAAAATATTGTATAATGGAAATGCAGCAGATAAATAAGCAATCTACCTCTCATATGGCCATTAGCAATTGAGAATTAGTGACAAACAAGTAATACATTACATTCAATATTAATGGCGCTAAGTTATAGCTTTTGTTATGTTTTTTATTACTTTTTGTCGGTCAACCGATATCAATTTCGTTTTTTACATTATCCTTTCTTTCGCTGGACAATCAAAGTACACTGATTACATAAAATTTTGAGGGCTAGAAGTTCGCCTCATATGTAACACAGCCTTCATTTTGATGGCTCTTGCGTAAACTGGCTAAGTAAAAATATTAACTTTTACAGCAGAGCACTATGTAATTTTTAAGTTTTTTTACTATTACTTTTCAAATCCTTAGAATGAAGCTAAGAAATATGATTATTTATTCATTAAAGTATTTATATATTTAATATTTTATGACGTTTTCCACTTTCGCCTTTTTACGATAAGTATTATTTTTGACAATAAAAAATATTCTATTAATTTATATGCAAAAAGCCCGAAGTGATCCTTCTGGCAATATACATATGTAGGACCCATCGATTTACACCGTTCTATCAAAACGCAAAAACTAAAAAATAAGGGGCGTTTAGCTATAAACCTTCTTAACACTGTATTTCGTCTTTTTAAATTTACTATTACAACTATTTCCCAATTTCTAACTATATTACCCGTTAGTACGTGAGCCGCCTGATAAATCATTGGAAACAACCTACTGCCTATTAAGTCATTCAGTTGTTTAGTATAAGCACCAAGTAACTTATCTATCCCTTACCATTATTAATACCCAGGTTAATCACTTCTCATTCATGGCTAGACCAGGTCTTAATTAGTAAATTCACGGCATTTAAATAAAATCATATTTTAACAAAATAAATTGTACACATTGTACTGATTTCTACGATACCATGATTTTCAAACATAAACATTCATTGTCTTTTATAGACAAAACAAGATTTTTAAACAAAATCATTAATGACAATGTCATTCGAGATATTTTTCGTTTAATATATGTGAGGCTCAAAAATCAAATACCTACATTATTTTAAAATAGGTTCTATTTATTAATTTCATTAATTAAACTTGTTTATAACCAATGGAAAACTGTAAGAATTTTATGTCACTATTTATTATATACTTATAACAATATAATTAACAAGATATTAAACACGATAGTAAAACACAACAAAGAAGTCGCTTCGTCAATAATGATACAATTTATCGCTAGTAATGGCATGTGACGTCATGATCTGATAAATTTTTCAAAATTCCCTTTACAATGCAATTACTTTTAAAATGAATAAATGAATAGTCGTTGAAATGAAATGTCTTTATTTTGTATAGGCCTACGAGGGCACTTCCAAATTGTCATTTACAGTACTTTTTCTTAAACTACCACCGGATCGGAAGAATTGTTGAATTTCTAACATTTTGATGTAGCATATATTTACCGCCGTGACTTCTAAGTTGTGGTCTACCGAACCAAGTTGCCAGTCAGCAGAAAAAAATCTATATAACAATTAAGTAGTACATTGAAAATAAGTCAAAAAGACAACACTTAATCAAAGTTCTCTTAAAACAAAGTACATAAGTACACAAACAGTCACATTTCACAAATATATGCCTCTTGTTATTTCGTTAAATATGAAACCTTAACACAAAATATACTTACGATAAACGTAACAATCATCAAAGATCATGTCTAATAATGTAAACATTAACATATCGTAGAATAATTCGCATGGATTTTTATTTCCTTGACTTGTACAAAAAATACAAACAAAGGCAAAAATGTTGAGACTTGTATTTCCTTAAATTGGATATAT
>DWNE01004705.1:0-14817 GCA_018249875.1 Cecropterus toxeus
TCTGGGTGTTTGTGTATTTGTCTTTGTGTGTCCATGGTACCCACGACACAAGAGAAAATCCTAGTGTGGGGCTATGAGTGTATGAAAGCATCTAAAGCCTCTAGGCGTCTAACTACCTATAACTGTGCTAATTGTTAACAGAACAGGATTTTATTTTAAGTTCTAAGTCGACACGGGAGGCGTAAATTACAAAAACATTTTCTACAATAAATTTACAAATATAAATATCTAAGTATATTATTTGTTACAATATAACGATTTCGCTCGATAAATAAACAATTTTATGTATCCATTTTGGCCACGAAAATAACCGCATGATGAAATTGCGGTTTATTTTCATTGTGTACTGAAATCATGGCTTGTAATGTGCACTCAACCAATATATTACTTTACCACATAGTATAATGGAACATTCAAAGCAATTTTGTCCAATAATAATATGAACATCTTGCAAATAAATCGTCGTCTGCCGTAATCCGTATAGAGTGTTAAAACATTTTTTATTAGATGGATTTTATTTTTTATTTTGCTATCTTATTTATTATATATTGATATATTGATTTAAATTGCATTTAAAACCAGAGGTAGACTACGTACTACATTTACTTCTGAAACTGAATTTGTGGTTATGGCGAACTTTCCAAACCGAACAGTGCCAAATCGCTGAATTTTTTACCAAGTTACTTAAATATGTTACTAAAATAGATAATAAAAAATAAATACCTACTGATTCATTATGACGGGACAATTAGCTACTGTTTTAACATACAAGATAAATGCAAATATGAACAAAAAATATACATAAACTATCATTAAACACTGACTGAAGGCCGCGAACAGTATGAATTAATCTTATGAATAACGTTGTTTTTGCGTTGGCGATAATGCCAGATATCATTATTTCTTAAATCGCAAATAACAAAACATATAATAACACGATTACGTATTCAATTTAATCTTAACGTAACACGCCACCTAAATGATCACATGATTAAACATATAATGTAGTAAATGAGCTGTTGTAATAAAATATAACGAGCGTACTTCTATCGAACGATGAGGATTGTTATAAATCGACAACAAAGAGACAAGCAAAGGAGAAAGAAAAATAATATGATTTTTTTAAAATGAAGTAAGTTAGTGAATGATCGTAATGATAAAATGATCCTGTCTAGGTTGAAAAAACGGTATTTTAATGCCCTAGCCTCTAGTCTTAACATCTTTTATCAAATAAATCATAGCTTACTTAAAGAAGTAGGTACCAACTTGAAAAAAAGGCACATAATATAACCTACTTTTAAGCAAAACAAAATAATTGATATACAAATATCTACTATGTGAGCAGGTATTACATCTTTACCGTTCTTCTTTACATCTATTTCATCCTTGTCTATGGTAAAATGGTGTTTTTCAAAAATCGAAGAAGCATATTCCACCACGCTGTCCCGTTCGTTCCTAGATAATATTTGTACATCTCAGATAGAGTTGATTGATATTTTTAGTACCATGACAAGCATATGACTACACGTGGTAGTCATCGTTATAAAACAGTGTTGTTTTTTATAACGTTGCCGGTGTATTCTATTTACAAGTAATGAGACGATTACTCAGAAGTAAGTAAACGTGACTACGTACTTTTAACTCTGGGCTCATGGTTTATCTTAATTGCATAATAGTCATATGAATACAACATAATACACTGTATGCATATGAGCATTATGCAAATATAAGGGTATATTATAAATTTGCATAATGCATATCTTGATTTTGCATAATGGTCATATATTAAAGCCAAAGGTAGAAATAAAAATGATGCCTTATCAAAATGTTTTCCTACTAAAGGTATATGCAATCTACAATATTTGCACACGCAAAGATTTGGCGATTACTTGTTCGGATAATACTTCTACAAAGCAGTCAGTCAGGGCGGCGGGAAGTAACTGAATGAGGAGAACCGAAGATCGGGCTCAGTGGCGCGCCTTGGGGGAAGCCTATGTCCAGCAGTGACTGAGATAGGCTGACGATGATGAAGCAGTCAGTTCTGGCTACAATTGAACAGCAGTTATTAAACGTAGACCATCCGAATTAACACACTTGTACATTAGACATCGGAACAGCACAGTAGAGTATTCTGTAGCCCTCTCCAGTTCCCTTAATACGAACTTATTACGTTTTCAAAAAACTCCCATCGTTTACTTTTCGCCGATATAATCATGTACAGGGGAAACGAATATGATGATTGATTTAATGAAACGTATTAACGTTTTATTAAAGGCACAGGTTATGGGAAGTAGTGACCCGTAACCAGCTGGTCTCCGCACAGGTGAGCGTTGAAGCCCACCACATCTAGTATTTACGACGGTATAGGGCCACACTTACTGTCCACCTTCCCAGGTTCGCTGATTGGACGGTTCGAGCTCACACTCTTGCCGCTCGCAATCCCGGAAGCCCCCTTTTTGTCGCTTTTTACTACAGGCAAGGTATAGGATATTTTCTGCAGGTGGTAGAACCAGACTAGTTCGACCGGGGAAGTACCACCGCCACACCTATTTCTAGCGTGAAGCATTTTTTTGCATTTCGATGAAAGGATGTGGTTGCCGGCACTCTTTTATATGAGGCGACTATCATAGGCCTCGAGAGTGATAACGCATCTGTGATTGACTTCAGATAGCACCCATGTTCTATTTGAAATTGTTTACAGGTGTCTATGTGCGGCAGTGACCACTTACCATTAGGTGGACTGCATGCTCGTTTGCTACTTCAATCAGATAAAATGACCCGAGACTTTTTTCCAGCAGTGGGAAGATTGACTGCTTAACTTTTACAATTACAACATAGGAGACGATGTTCTCAAATAAACAGTATGTCTAAATGAATTAGATAAGTAATAGTTATATGACATTGTTTTTCTTCCAAGAAATCACCGTTTCAAGTAGGTTGCAGGCCTTATTTATAACAGTTATGATTGATTACACTCGCTTATAGTCGACCTATGAACTTGTTTGTTCAATATAGGTACATACATAAGCACAGCTGTTGTTTTGTGTGAAACTTACTAATGAAAGATTCATTAAATGATTCGTTTATTACGAGAATTTTCTGGTATGCAGGTTTCGACGTAAATATCTGAGTACGTGTATATTTGTTCTCAATCAAAGGTATTGCTTTTGTACTGCTTATGGGATGTACAACACAAAATCCTAGTACGGAAAGCGTCAAGCACTACGATAAATAATTGTAATATACATAGCCGTTAGCACAGACAGGGTTTTTTCCGGTCGTCTCAAGCCCCTTATATCTCACGTTCCTTAAAAAATAATAAAATTTCGATAACCTAGAATAGTTAGTACATAAATATAGACATACCTGTTGTGGAGCTAGTGGCGGATTTAAATATTTGCCGCCAAAAGGTTGAAATTGAACTCGGCCATTTAAATTAACGAAAAAAAGGTCGCCTTATCTTCTTTTTCCGACGCCCCCAAGACGTGTCAACCAAAGGTCATAGAGCCCTCTTCCTCTGACTAAGGAATCGACAAAATAGCGTTATGCCGTTATGTTGCCGCCGCTAAAACCTGACGCCCTTGGCTCCAGCCTAATCAAGCTTCTGAATGCCTGAGCTAGGATTATAAGTGTTTCAATGAATCATATACTTTTCTTACTTTATGTGAAACATACCTTGGTATAAAATATAAAATCGAAAAACCTTTAAAAAGCCAGACGACAGATTAAAATAGCAAATTTGCCCTTTACGCTTAATTTTAAGATAATAAAATCGGAAAGTCGTTCTGAAAATAGTCCTCATAATGTTGTAAACATCGTAAAAATGAAACAAGTGCATAAAATACTAATTATAGCAGGTAAATAAAAAATCAAGTTTAAAACTGCCATATAAAATATATTTGAGATCATTTGTATAGTGAATTTGGGTTGCGCCCGCGCATAGGGCGCTTCTTCTATATCAACGGCGTACACTGCAAGCTGATGATTTGGCGCGCTGAATCTTCTTCAAAAGAATCTGAAAGCAAAATGACACCAAAAATTTATTCAAATAACTATTATCTACTAACGTGCCTAAGTTAAATTGCGTTTTGGAATTATAGTCCTTCGAGCCAAAATTCCACACTACAATGAATATTGTAGTGTGGAATTTTGGCCAAACAGGGAGGGTTTGGCCAAAATTCCACACTACAATATTCCTCTACTCCTTCGGTCGAATATGCACTAGATTAAACATCACGGCACCAAACACGGCAAAAGAAATATGAGCACAAATGAAAATATGCTCTTATTTTTAATACCCCAATTACTTCAACCAGGTGGTAGAACCAGTGTATTTCGACCGGGTTGTACAATTGCCACACCTATTCCCAGCGTGAAGCAGTCTTTTAGGCGGAAGGGTGTGGTTGCCGGCGATATGAGGCGACGATCTTAATCCTGAGAAATAGCAACGCATTTGTGATCGACTTCAGTTGGATTCAGTTTTATATGAAATCGCTTACAGATGTCCATGGGCGGCAGTAACCACTCACCTGCTATTTCAATCTGAAAAAAAAAGGTAAATAGTTCTATGGATCAGCAACACTTACCATATTGTCATGGTCAATTTTCCTCTGCTGGAGTTTCCTGTGAACAGCGGCAGGGGGCACTCGCTTGACCGGCGGATCTCTCGCGGGTATGGAAGACTTCCTGCTGTTCCGCGCGCTCAGGATCTTGTTCAATAGGATGTGGTTGTGGCGTTCTATCTCGCGTAGCCTCTCGTTCGTGAACGACATGTTGATACGTCTCGTCGGAGGCACTGATACGGACCTGAAGTGTATACAATTTTGATGTAAAACATCTATCGCAGGTAAAACTGGTTGTTGGCGCGACGATGCTTGCGTTTATTGATTTTAGCGCCATCTGTTATAAATTTCGGAACTAAGTATCGAATAAAACTAATCGGGCTGTAATGTTAAGACTTAGTGCGGGATACTCTTCGTAGATGGCATTATTTATGCTATATATTTAGTTCCTGTCGTAATCTTGTCTTTGTGCTTGCACCGGAAAAAAATATCTAGCATTCTTTGGCCGAAAAACGCGTTACTGTAATGGTCTAAGATTAGTAGTTTAAAGGGCAGAGTACAGACCTGCAATGAAGCAGTAATGAGTAATGTTGAGTAAAAATGACGTATCAACTTTAATGTGCAATGATTATAATGTTTGTAAACAAATTATTTATAGCACATATCTCAATGATTCCTAGAATCTATTCCTATTATAGAATAATTAATTTAATGAAGAATTGGCTTAATTGCATTAATAATACTGATAACAAATACAACAAAATATATAATTATGTGAGTATATTTCCAGTGAATGTGAAAGACAGAAATAGTACATAATAATTATCTTATTAAATAATTAAACCGTTGTATGTAGATTAATTTTCCAATAGCAAATATATTATACTAAATAATATTGGTAATTAAAATGTTATTAATCTGTTTTTAAAGTGATTAGCATACTATTAATAACATCAATGGCAGGGTTCGAGATAATAATTAGCCACTACAACTGACAGACATCCGTGAACAAGACATAATATAAAATGGGTTCAACCAATAATATAAGGTGTTTCTTTCCCTAAAGACTTAGTCCCACATTTCACAGGAGAAAAGAAAACATATCTGCAACCAAACTCAACAATATTTTGCACATTTGTGTATTCCACTTATGAATACATATATTTTATGAAAGACATTACAAAAAATATTTGCAATCACAATTTACATAAATTTTTATGTCACCTACAACTCCAAAAATCATCATTCGCTGTTTTAATTTGAATTTAAATCAGCATGAACTGTCTCAGCAATGTATGAAATTCATTGGAATGAGCGTGGCGCTATCTATCGAAAATTGATTGTACCAACTCAGAAACTTTAATGCGCTCATGCACAACAACTTTGCTAAAGATTCTATAAAGGACATACAGACAAACACTCATTTTTACCAGACTGCATCAGAAGAAGGGTAATGTTTATATTACAGAAGATAGAAGAAGAACTAACAGTTCATCTAATGAGTAGTGCCCACTGCCACCCATGGACATCCGTAATCAATCCCAGAATTTTAAAGGAGAACAATGCCTCTACCTACGATGTGTTGCTTACCCAGAGGACCTATTGGAATGCCTTAAATAATTATAACTCTCTTAGCACATCCTAAAAAACCAAAACACAGCAGTGTATACATGAAAGTGGCAGGCAGTTTATCAAGCAGTGAAATCTCCAAAGACCAACCCACAAAGGGGTATAATATGACAACCCGCGTGGCGGAGCGGTCACCATACCAGTCTGACACACAGGGTCCAAGGTTTGATACCCGGCCAGATAGAAATGTGAATGATGAGTTTAGATTGCTGTTCTGGGTCTAGGTGTTTGTGTATTTGTCTTTGTGTGTCCATGGCACCCACGACACAGGAGAAAATCCTACTGTGGGCCTATGACTGTAGAAAGTGTTTATGTTAATGTTTATGTTTATGTTCTTACCCATAATCGGATCTTCCAGACAATGATGGTGGTTTATTACTAGACATAGAGGACTGACTTTTGGTCAACTTGACTGAAGATTTGCACGGTTGTATCACAGTAACACTCTCAGCTTTACTCGTACTATGTGCTGTATTTTGGTCCTCTATTTCCTCAACCTCACTATCCTCTTCAAACTCGTCCGAGTAGTGTACTTCATCATTATCGTATGATTGTGATTTCTCGTTATCAGACTCATACACACACGTCTCCACGCAAATGTTTGGCGGTCGTTTCACAGCATCCACTATGCACCCCATCTCGGAGAACTCCTTTGAAAGTTCATCGACCTCGTTATTATTCTCCTCTTGGTATACCTGTTTCTTTTTATTAGAGTCACCACATGTGTATGTGGTGTCTAGGCAATCGTATCTCGCTACTTTACCGCTTTGTGACATTTTGTGCAGAAGCGTGCGAGGCTGGGACAATAGCTAAAATAAAAAAATACCTTTATGCTACATTTTACTGTCTAATCTGTATTTGCTATCTACCTAAATGCTTTCTATCTACTCATTTCAACATTACAAATAAATTTATTTAGTACTTATTAATTATTTCAATGCAATAACAAAGAAAAAGAACTACTTACAGTGGTAAAAAATCCTTTACAAAGCTTCTCTATTTGCTATCAATATTAATTTAAAAATACTCAGTAAGAATAGTAAGTTACAGTAAAGTACTACTAGTGTAGTAATGTAGCAAATTGTTGATTTAAGGCACAAATACGAAACTATTTGTACAATCTACCATTCGAAAATATTGCTTGACTAATTCACGTCATAATATTTGTTTTTAGAACCTTTCACGTTTGCTTACTTTGACTATGAACAGCCAGCATTTATTGCTTATGTTATCCTAGATTTATTCAGCTGGTTTATTATGAATTTACTAATAAAATTGAGCAATTTATCACTGTCACAAAAATCAATAATTTTTCATAACAACAGCCAAACAAATATCGCGCCATTCATTCATTGTATTGTACGTTCCATTCAACGCTATAATCAATTTATGTCAGTGATCCTTGCACATATGCATAGTACAAAATACAAAATTCTGAATTTTTACATAAATAGTTAAAAAATTCTTTACGTTACTGTTATTATAACTAAAATAACCATTTTAAAATTTAAAGGATATATGCAAGATTTTGATATTTAAAACAATCTATATCAAAATAAATACAAAAATTGAATAGTTTTGGCAACATTGCTATACCAATTGTCATTGTCCTGCTGAGTTGACGTTTCATTGACGTTTTATTTTATCCATTCATTTCATTCATTCGTTCAGTCAGACGGCAAAGAAAGAAAAATATCTTCGCTGGTCTATAGAAAATTGTTCAAGTAAAATAATGATTTTGTGATAAAATCCGTGTTATTTGAATAAACCCGATAGGCTTAGGTGCCAAAATGGTTACTATAATAAAGAATCAGCTGCTAAAACACCTCTCACGGTACGTTTTGTCAATTATTATGTTAATTTTGGTCTCTCCCTTTTCTGATTAGCACGGTTCCTAATTAGTTATTGTATCGATATATTTGACTTCCGCCAATTATCGGTCTTCTTTTGACCTATTTGCCTGCATATTCGCTAATGTAGACTAGCACTAAATAGTACTAAACTTTTTATAATTGTCTATCATACTTTCATTATTATTGTACTTACCTACAATTTTTTATCTATACAGGTGTTACTCTAAACCAATGTGAATTTCACAGTATAACAATATGTATTTGTTATTACTTAATTATTTACACTAATTAAATGTTATAGTGATTTATTATATAGGTAGTATAAATAATTGGCAACTTTCTATGCACACATTAATTAAACGCTTACATTTGTTTTGGTTAATATTAGAACTATGATTTGACTATGAGCGACGTATTAGTGACAAATTTATTTCAGTCTTACATCTTGTATTTAATTTTGCCTTTTCAACTTTATTGGCTGTTTTGATAAAAAAAAAAAACATTTGAAAAAACAATTGATAATTTTTTTCTACTGTGTAACCTGCTAAAAGTAATACTGACTTATATGAAATGTAAATAAATTACCATAAAGATTATTCATAGGTATTAACAATTATTGAATTAAGAATACTGCTAGTAATATTACAGTTTATATCTTTATTTCAGCCAAATATTTTTATAACTTATCTTTCCTATAAAATAAAAATGACAAACAAAACCATTGTTATCTTTCTAATTGTGTGATTACTACTAACTGATAACTTCCTATGAACCATGAACTTTTAGGAGTAGTGTTCTATCACAATATTTTATAACTTTTATTTCATCACCAAATGAATGTAAAATAATAAACAAACATGCTATCTGTCGGATTATGTGACTATTCATCACTCAAAGTGAGTCAGCAGAAAAAGTGATAACTCCGATGAAAACCTGTAATTTACTACAAGATTTCAGCCAACAAAGGAATAAAATTCAGGTGGTAGGCTGCAGCTTCTTCCTTGATAACACCAACATCTAGCATGGTTACCTATATGCATGCCTGACATCTTGAGGATATGTACACCTCCCATTAAGAGTAGTCTATATCCAGTTGGAGCAGTGATAGCCTAATAGTTGAATCTCGGCTTTTCAATCGACTGTCTGAGGTTCAGGCGAGATACACACCACTGCTTTTTCTAAAATGATGTGCATGTAAGCAATTAATTATGACTTTTGATGATTTTGTGAAGGAAACATCATGAGAAAACCTGCACACTTGATAGTTCTCTGAAAAAAGGTTCTCAAACTCAAAGTCTACCATAATGGGTTAATTACAATCATGTCTAGCGATGGACTTTATAAGCTAATGGAGGATGTATATTAACATAAGACAGCCATGATTGATTTCCATTCCTTAGACCCAGTTGGATTAAAAAAACAACCTTGCCCAATAAATATTTTATTCTACAATTTCAATATAAACATAATATCAACTAACAGTAGCTAATCTTTTACAGGTTTACTAAGAACCTTTCACCTGAGCAGATCTCTTTGTCTGCTCTGAGGGGTGCAGGAGAACTCCAAGATCTAACACTAGATGAAGATCTGCTGACAGATCTACTGGAGCTGCCTGGCTGGGTGAGACTGACATCGGCAAAGTGCAATAGAGCCTCCTTCCGGATACAATGGACCAAGTTGAAGACTGTTCCTATTGTATTGGTATGTTATCAAGACATATTTCTTTCATTACGAGTTTAGGACTCCTACCAAAAAAGTAAGAGGTTTATTCAGTAGATCTACTGTTTAGTGCCTGGATCCAGTGTGAACTATTAATTTCATTGTTAAATACTTCTATATAATTGCTATACTACAGTACTATAACTAGAATACTATAACTTATAATATTTTTACTTGTCTAAAAATTAATGGGAAAATGAAATAGTAATGAAAACATATCTACTATATATAACAAAAAATCAGATAATTAAATTTCTTTTATTGGGCTTTAAAAATTTAAATATTTTTGATCAACCTACCAATCGCAATATTTATAAGGTCTTGTGGTTGAGGACATATTACATTTACATCTTATATATTCCATTATTACTGTACATACTTCTTTTTCCCTTTTCAATTAATTATTTATAATCAATTTAAGAAACTGCGCACTTCTTATTAACTTTATTACCTTACAAATTGTGTTGAGGAAGGAAGATAAGACAATACACCAACAAATTTACAATCATATTGTAGGTATTATGATACTCTGATACAATGCAGCGACAAGTCCAGACAAACAAATTGATAAGGTCAATGCTTTCCTATTGATAGTGTCCACTGTTTGTGAGACTGTGACTCATGATACAAAAAAGACGAATCATTGTTCTCTGTCCAGTTCATAAAATATACTCGTAATATGAATAATAATTAGGGTTGCCAACCGTACTATAATATATAGTATTGTACTATATTTCGGGCCTGCGTTCTATATACTATTGAAGAAATAACGGAAAAATATTATATGTTCGAAATCGAAATCTAACAAATAAATCCATCAGTTCCAAATCCAAATTAATGAACGCGTCTTTACATTAATTTTCATAGAAGCATGACACTTTTACTTCATACAAGAAATATAAGAAGTATAGATTTATTAAAACAATTATATTTTTGTTTACATGTTACGTTTTGTCCATAAAATGTGTACTATATTGTATTGTATTGTATAGTTGCTTGCTTGTAGCTTGCTTTGAAGAATACTAAATTTTTTCAACGCAAGGTTAGCAACCCTAATAATAATGGGCGTCATACACACTATAGGAACAAACACCCAGACTAAAATTGGAAAATATATCTTGTCCACCTGATGGTAAGAGGTCTGCCGTCCATGGACAGCCAACTTCATATAAAACAGGGGCTCTGTCTATAGACTATTACAGATATGTTGCTCCTCATGAGGACTGGGATGGCTGCCTCATTTGCAGCCGATATCCACACCCTTTTCCCATCAGGCAAAAACGCTAGAAATAAAAAATAGATAGAGGTGGCGGATGTACTTGTTGTACTACCTTTCATGCCAATCCAATTCACATTATACTCTGGATAGGAAGATAACCATATTCAGCTTAGTGCGGCAATCATGGCCGTAGGTATATAGGTAGAGCTTTATTAAAGGAGGATTCCAACAACAGCGTTCGGTGGAAAAAACCCGACGCTTTTCTAGAATAGAATAAAAAACTGTGGAGATCCACTGTTTCCTTTTTTGCTTGAGTACCTACAGAAGTAAAAACTTGGAAAATAAATCACGGAGGTATATCTATGTACGTATATATACAGTATTCATATAGCTCATAGAAAGCGATTGCTGACAATGACGCGAGATCCCTGATTTTTGCTCACCCAAATGCCCAATGCGCCTAGTTTATCTTATCCTATACAAAGGGTAAAAGAATATTCTTAACCGAATTGTCCTACACAGCCAAAAGTAGCGCATGAGACCCGCATCATGTTAAGATACGCAAATTTAATTTATCAAGCTTGTTAGGTTCACGTTTTTGCGACGCCCTCATGATACATCTTCAAGGATTCACGAAGACTTAAATTTATTGGAGGCCCATTACTTTGAGAATACAATTACTTTTTTTTGTATGAAATTGCTTTTATGTACATATGTGTTTTTTCGGCCCATTAAGAATAGGCCCATTAGGCAATTACTAGGGTTCATTTGATACTCATAATGTCAAGACATTAAAAAAGTCTACCCCCCCTCACTGTATTCTCCTATATGTCACTATGCAAATTGAGACGTTTCCAACGATATGTCGTAGGTTACAATCCGTTTGGGCTGTAGCGTATGTCAAGGAAATACAAACATTCATACATACATATATACAATTGAAAAACATCTCTCCTTCTGCAGTCGGGTAAGAAAATAAAAAAACATGCTTGTAGAATTAGATTATTCATATATCGAACATATCAGTTTCGGCTGTACATTGTCTGTCAGTCAGCCAGGGTTAGGTTAAAGTACCGGGGAAGTACCACCGCCACACCTATTTCTATTGTGAAACAGTTCTTGCGTTTCGGTGGAAGGGTGTAGTTGCCGGCTCACTTTTATATGAGGCGACCATCTCAGTCCTCGGGAGTAGCAACGCATCTGTGATAGACTTCATATAGAACCCCTGTTCTATATGAAGTTGCTTACAAATGTCCATGGGCGGCAGTAACCACTTACCGTCAGGTGGGCTGCTTGCTCGTATGCTACTTCATATTTAAAAAATAAATAAAATAATTAACACATGGGATTCTCATGGCCCTTGTAAACGTGCCCAAAGTAAACACAACCGCGGGAAAAAGCTAGTATTTTCTAAATAAGTACCTACTTGCATTTTACTCAAACATTGTGCGAACGCTTCTCACGGTTCCTAAATTATTAATGAAAAGCCTAATCTTAATCTCTTTGATAGGTACTATTTACAAGCTCCTCACGATCAAGATCACTGCCTTTGTTCCTAAGTAAAGGCGCGCTTTATACATATATTATGTTCCGGTATACATCAACTTTGTTGCGTGTTAGCGAGGGTTATTTTAATCCCATGGGCATGTGCATGGGGTTAGCTACATATAGGTATAAAGAAGTTTAATTTGACCTAGTAACGAATTGAAGTCTCGTCTAGAATATTTACACAAAAAGTTAAAAAAAAATCTTTGGTTTCAATATTTTGAAAGGAACATACAACGATTTATCCTATATAAACAACTGTGACTAACATTAAATACAATAGAATTGCCGGAGGAACACGAGCTACGTATGAGGACTAAGATTGAAAATCTTCAAAGATCGAAATGTTAAAGATTCACAAAACTGTCAAAAGGCAGAAACGACCGAAAGTAGAAACAAAGAATAAAAAAACTTAATCGGTCAACCAAATTAGTCGGTAACCAAGAGGTTAGATAGATTGGCGTGTTAGTAGATAGTTGGATTGGTTACACACAGTCAGTGACTGTCAAAATTATCGTCAACTTGTCAGTGGCTATTAGATAACATATGCATCTATACAGACTCCTAAACAACCGACTGATAACAGACTATTCGAATCAAATCAAATATGTGCTGCTCGTCGGTCGTTCAAGCAACAAACTGGAAACCCGACCGGCAGCGGCTTAAGAAACTAATCAGTACTACTCGCTATACTAGTCACTACTAGTAACTATCTTTCAAGCGAGTTTTTTTAGGTTAACGATAAAGCAGATGAACCTGGTGGAAAGTAGTTACCGTCACCTATGGACATTTGTAACACCAGGGAATTTACCAATGCATCGCCAGCTGTGAAAGAGAGCTCTTCTTGCATCTCTTCATTCTTGCGCTTCGAGACCGGTTACCTCAAGAGGAAAGCAATTCCACATCTTACACGTTCGCGGCAGGAAAGAACCAAAAAGCAGTCAGTCCAAGCAAATGTCAGCCCGCCTCAAGGCAAACATTTGCTCACAATCAATTGTGATCCGGCCCGCGGCACTTTAGGGAGCGACAAAATATTATACATATATGAGAAAATGGAAAATAAGAGAGGTAAAACTTTTCTTTTGTTAACTATTCCCAAAGGGATTCTGGAACCCACGCCACACAACCCACGCTACACGATCCGCGACTTTGTTAACATCCTTTGACTAAAACTTTATAATAAAATAAAAAAGTTTCCCATTCCTTATCTAACATCTAAATTCTGTAATTTAATATTCAACGTCGTACTTCATATTATATAGTTGCCCTATATGTCATGTTTTTAAGAATATCAATTTAGTAATTAGATAGTTAAGTTTTTACTATAAATAACTCAAGCGCTCCTTATCATACGATAATCGATAAGACGTCAGGCAATTTATTAGCCCAATGAACTGGTAAACAAGCAATATCGAGTACCTAATATCTATGTATTAAGTATGCATCAATGTGCCTCCCGCCTGGCTGCGAGCCTTGGTGTTACTTATATTATGATATTATTGTATAAAAATAAATCTGACAGACTCTGTTTACTGACTGATCTACAGACTATGTCAAACTACACCATGGAAGGGCGCTCTTCCTGTCATGCGTGTTTACGCCCGGACACGCGTTATTTACGCATAGTTATTTACGAAACAATTATCGCGATGCAATCCCTTCGTGTCTGTCCGCGTCCGCGTTAACCACTGTCCCTTACTAGTAATAAAATATATTTGTACTCAAACTAAAGTCAGAAAAATACCAATATATTTATACGTAAGGTGTGGTAAGGAAGACATACTTATCCGAGGCATTCCAACTTAGTTCTTACTATTTTAGTCTAATCTGGCGGTATTAACAAATGTCTATGGGTGGGAGTGGTCAAAAATATATGTATGTACAATTTACACACAAAAGTGAAACTTAATAAAAATAAAATATTTCTGAGCATAAGGGTATTAAGACTTATTCTTTTTCATAAATCTTCTTGATCGCACATACCCAATTTGAACTCTTGTGAGCTACGAAGTAAAATCTATAGCGTGATTCAGAGAGGAGTACAGCGCCATCTAGTTATAGCGCTGACAACATTTTCGTTTCATCGAGTTTTAAATCACTATTCTAAAGAAGTTTAACTTTAACAAGTTGTTTTCAGTTTTACTTCGGATTGAAAGATTTAGGTCACAGCCCGCCACACTAACAAAGCTTAATACTGTTAGTAGACATGTTAAACAAACAATTACATAAGTGTCTAGTTCTTAGTATGTATGTATTATATACCAACATAAGTTGAGTTATTAAATAATTC
>DWNE01004706.1:0-14817 GCA_018249875.1 Cecropterus toxeus
TAAGCGATATAAAAACATTCAAATTGTCCATGTAGGTGACAGGCCGAAGTCTCAAAGAAAAACCGCCAGTCTCCTTTAAAATATTGACGGGGATTCTCCTTTCCCCTACGCTTCGTCTCTGGTTAACTTTGAATAAATATCCTATCAAGAGTTTCACGAGCACGCAACCAGATAGTCGCTTATTGAGTTAACTTAGCTCTAAGCATAGTTTGTAAGAGAAACAAGAGATAGTTCTGAATGAAAGCTACAATAGATATCGTGAATGAATCAAGCAGTGGCTCGAGCAGATAATGTGTTTTGAATTCAATAAGCTAACTCGCTTTGGAAGCGCGCCAAGTTACAACTTGTTCGTTTGTCAACTACACGTAGTGAAATCTATAGTAGTAGTATGATAGAAAGTCACACAGTGTACACTTTAGAAGGTTAAGTTACTATTTATACTACGGACCAAAAAGCACGGAAGCGCGTTAGCCAAATTCAACTAAAAGTTACATTTGTATTCAACTGGTATTTCAAAATCATCTACATAAGAAAATATCTACATATTTTATGTAACTTCGAAATGTACATGGAAAATGGTTTTAAATCTAGATCCTGTAGGATCAAAATTTAAACAAATATTAATCCATATAGGATTAATATTTGTAAAGATGTATACAATTACAGAATTCAAAATTCAAAGTTCAAAAATTCTTTATATGGTAAACAATTTGGAGAATGTTTACAATACTTGGGATCTCTCCTGGTAAGTTTACATTTTTACAAAGAGACACGCGCATTAAGAAGAGTAGTATGTGAACTACTCCGGACCTTAATAAAATCTAGGGTTGAGTGTCGTCTCAAAATACCAATACGTAAACAATTTGAACTACTGAGCTTACGTATTTGCTAGTACAATATACGAACAAATGTAGATAGTAATAAATCTGCGAAGTGCGAGTCGGACTCGCAGCCGAAGGGTTCCGTAGCATTATCATTCACGAATCATAAAGAGAAAATATAGCTCTGTTGTAAACATAAATAAATAGTTTTCCAACTACCAACATAAGTTTGTTTTAATAGAGTTTGTATGAATTACAAAGTTACGTTATTCGGTTTTTGAAAAAGTCAACCATATCTTGTGCGAACCAATTTTCGTTTAAAGATTTCCTTGACGTCTACAATATATGTTTTATCCAGATTTTTCACACTCCTAGTCTAAAAGTTAGAGGGGGGAGGGGGTACACACATTTTATCACTTTGATAGAGCGTATCTCTTAAACAATCAACTTTGAGAATAAATGGTTTTAAAAACCTTAATGTCTTTTTTTAACAGCTTTCTATAGACATCGCACACGTGTATGTAAGATTTATTTTTTTGAGTTTCAGTTCCATGTATGGGGAGCCCCCCTAAATTTAATATATTTTTTTATTTTTGTACGAAATTCGGAAAGCGGTGTACAGCATATACTTACATACAAAGTTTCAACTCTATACTCTTAATAGTTACCGAATAAAGTGGCTATAACATACGGACAGTCAGACAGACGGACGGACAGACAGACATGACGAATCTATAAGGGTTCCGATTTTTTTCATTAGGCTACGGAACCCTAAAAATAAACAAGACATATCAAAATCAACTAAAATATACTTGTAAATTCCGTGATGCCTAATGGACATGTCATAAACATAATGTGTGATTCCGCACCGTAACATCTAGTTAGCTCCTTTACACGTCATCATATCAGAAATATTTATTTTGGAAACTATCCAAGAGAAATTCCGTTTGATGTGGCACGACATAGGTTCCCAGACGTAAATAAATCATATAAGTTAAACATGTGAAGATTGTTTAAAAGCAACGTTGCAAGATCCTATAACAAGTGTTGATAAAAAATATGTGTAACGCAAAAAATTTACAAAATATAATTAAAAAATAATAATTACATAATATTCATGTGTGAAACTGAGAGCGATATATCACGTATAAAAATAATAAAAAAAGAGATTCCAAATACAACATGTATTTCCTGATAAGACGTTTGATCATATGGAATATGTTAATTTTTACCTGAATATAGTTTTAAATTAATTATTTAACTCTACTCAATGTTAAAAAACATTTCAGTTATCTACACACACGATACTATAATACATTTAAAGACGAAGATAAAATAAAACCAAATTACATTCACTCGCGCATTAAGGGTTCTGTAACACCTGACATAAAAAACCTCAGTATGCAAATAAGGAACGTGATTCCGTAGGAAGAAATGATCATTTGTAGCCCGCCATATACTTATATGTCCGAGCATACATTTTATACAGAAAGTAAATCGATAGCAATTTTCCAGCCGGCGTTGAGCTGTGGGAAGGAAATTGAAAAGCGAAGAGTTCCGTAAGTTTCCCCATAGATGAAATCTGATAGCAATTGAATTGTTTAGGATTTGAAATTCCTTTTTAAAAAGATAAATTGTCGTTGTGTGACTTGGCCGTTGACTTGTACCCACTAATGTATAAAGAATGTGGAGTCTTAAATGTTAAGAATCAATACGCGGACAATAGTGGGTACAAGTCAACGGCCAAGTTACACGACATTAACTATAATAGTAAAGAAATCGCAGTAAGGAACCTTAGACTTGGCACGCCTTTGTCTAGATTTCATTACTTTTTAGAAATAAACAAGCAGCTCCATCGAGACTTGGTTAGTTTTTTTACAGAATGTTTTTGGTGGGATTTCACTTCTTTTTGTAGAAACGTGGACTTATTGATTTATTTTATTATATTTTCTTATTTGACACAGATACACAGTTTTTTTACGTACCAATAGTACAAGTACATTGAACAATAGAATTTCTATATACTTATAAGCGGTCCCATTTGCTCAGAGAAAAATATTAAATTAAATCAATGAGCAAAAAGGGACCGCGGTCCCTTTTGACCAATGATCCTATATTTAATATTTACACAGGAATATTAAACAAGTTATTTAAAGACGATAAATTAAATTAATTTGCGTCACGATACCTACACTTGATAGTAAAATGTAAACTAATTTCTAAAACGTTATATAGTAATTGGGCCTGCGAAGTTTGAAAGCCAGAAACTTAAATCAGTTTAAACCGACTGGGAATTAAAACAACTTAAAACTAAGAGAATTTAAGTATATTATTTTATAGAATTAATAAAATTAAAAACCCCTAGAGGCCTATATATTACTTTTAGAAGTTAAGAATATTTAGTGCGTCTTAAAATCAGATATAAGAAGGTCTACCTAGGGACCACTGGAATAATGTGAAGTAGTTATATAATCATGAAAATAAATCGATGTGAACTGCCCTTTAAATTATTACAGTGCTAAAGTATGATGATTTGTAATGTGATGAAAGTATGATTATTATTTGAGATTCCCGGTACATCCCATCACATAAGCGATGTGAACCATGCTTCGAAATTACCGTGAGTTGATTTTTACCGTTGACTTTGACTTTTGATGATAACATGATGTGAACCAGTAAGAAAAGTAGACGTTGATTGCATGTGAACTAGCCAAAATATGAACAAACTTTTAACAGTTTGCAAATTCAGCTTGAAAATAATGTGAACAAAATAGAAAAGAATGGACGCTAATATGAACGGACCTTTGAAAAAAAATCCTATAAAGGTCCACCCATTGCTTTCAACCCCCATTACGTTTATTAACAACGTTAGGTCCTCGGTACACTAATTGACCGTGTCTCAATCCATTTCGTTTATCTTATTTGCTGTGTGTCGCCAGCGGGGATTCGCAATACATCGTGTGTAGTTGGATTAACTTGATCTTTAATTATATTATAAATACTAATAAGGTTTGACTTATTTCATAAACGATACCTCGTTCTTACAAATAAACAAGAATTCAAGCGAGACCATTAAAAAGCCGTGCATGTTTTTTTTTACTTACTTACTTTTATTGGATTTATAGTTAATCTTTTATTTCTAGTAAAGTTTTTATATTCGCGAGAATTTTCATTTCTAAAGTATTTTATTAAAGCGATATTATTTAAAGATATTATTATTATCTTCTAACTTTGAGACGCTAAACTAACTAATCTTAACATAAACTAAAAAATAATCAGTAAATTGAATTCTAACAATTGAATATTATAGAGCCTATAAATTTAATTTTGTTTTCATCCATCCATGCATTAGCCTTCCGAGGTCCACTGCTGGACATATGCCTCCCCTAATCGGTGCCTCTCTAACCGGTCCTGTGCCTTCTAAATCCAATGGTTCCCCACTGTTTTCTTCAGCTAGGTCTTCCTCGTCGGGGGGCGACCTGTGTGCCTTTTACCCAAACGAGGTCGCCACTCGAGGACTTTTCTTCCCCATCGGTTATCTGTCCTTCGAGCGGCGTGGCCGGCTCATTGCCAGCTTCAGTTTGCTAATTTTGAGAGCTATGGTGGTATGCTTAGTTCATCTACGGATTTCATCGTTGCGAATCACGTAATTTCGTTTAAATGTTTCTATCTGAAATTTTCTGGTATAAAGTCTTATTTTGATTGCATTCAACAACATTTTATATCACTTAATCCTTAAGATGTGGTCTTCCGTAAACGCACTGTAGCCTTTATTCCATTTTTAATTTATTTTTTAGCGCAGACGCCTCATTTTCTTATTTATTTTCTTGCTCGAGAATATTTTCCGTTAATATTCTTTCAACAACTAAGAAATTTAAGAAAAAGAATATTTAAGAAAATGTATAATAAAGATTTCTATATTAACAAGGATTAAGTACCTCTTAAAAATAAAGTGTAGATTAATTTCGTACTAAGAGTCCTAGGATTTTTCGCAATGTTTTGATGTTTCAAGTTTTATCTATGCTAAATAGGTATATTAAAACCCTTACAATATATTTCGGTACTAGCTGACCCGACAGATTTTGTTCTGTGTTAACTATGCATTTTGAATTTGAATTGGTAAGACTGATAGTTACGTCAAACGTCATAACGTTAGGTTGTGTTGATATTTTTAATTATTCACGCAACTTTCTTATTTTTTCTTTTATAAGAACCTTCTTCTGACAGTAACAAACGCAGCAAAAAAAAATCGATCTAGCCATTCACGATTGATGCTATGACCGAGGAAAATAGGGATTCATTTTTCGGAAAAATATCGCTTAGCAATTTGTACTCAACCTCACGTCATGAGCGAGTTGATCGGGGATATCACCTACGTGTCGGCAGCGGACTAATGATCGGGACCTTTATCCAACTTTACCGCTTCACTGACACAAATCCCTCTGATAACTATAACAGCCGTGATCTTGCATTGATCGAACTTATTAAACGATACGTCATTGACCTAAGGACCGAGTACTAAGTTGAGGCTGCGAGAAATATACGATAGAAATATACGATAGAAATATACGATAGAAATATACGTGTTTAACGCTGCTTTTGTTAAATACAAATAAGTGTAGCACTAGTATTTCGAAAGTCGACACACGAATGGTCATGCCAACTTCAAAACACCAATTTCTTAAACATCATTCTGCCCTCAGAAGCGCAAAAACTTTATCTCACAAAGTAATGATTATCTGGGGGCACCAAGTCGAGCGCGAAGCAAACACTGCCGTATCATCCTTTACTGGAACTATTTCGCCGCATTTTCAGGCCCCCAGAACCTCTGGATAAGACCAGAACGCAGATTTTTTTGTCATCCAATAAGCTATAATCACATACTTTAAATCCAAAATTTCAAGTCTGTAGGTCATTTAGATTCGAAGTTAAGCGAAAGCAAAGTTTCGCATTTTTGACACTTACTCACTCATGATCATCAAAATAGAACTAGTACTTTCCATAACCTCAGAGAGCTGAAATTTGGTACAGAGCTAGGGTTTAAAGGCCAAATAAAACTATAAAAACTGGGATAATCCAAGATCTGGAGTACTTGGTGACCCTGATTAAAAAACACAAGAGTTCAAACAAACTATTAGAGATCGACATACCGCCTTTACAAAAAATATTCAAATTGGTGGGCCGCTTCATTTGATGTCAAAAATCGAAGGTCTGAAGTATCTGATAAAGAACCCTCAGCTGGTCACAGCTGTATTAGATAATGTCAATGTTCCACTAAACAACGCAGCTTATTATTCTTTCATTAGTTGTAATAGTAATTATATCCGTAAATTATAAAGTTATATCTTTTCTTGGAAATATTTAAGCAATTTTTATATCATTTACTTTGACGACCCGCGTGGCGTAGCGGTCACATACCGGTCTGACGCGTAGTGGTTTCCGGGTTCATACCCCGGCAAGACAGACATCGGAATGATGAGTTTAGATTATGTGCTGCGCCTGGGAGTTTGTGTATTCGTCTTTGTGTGTCCATGGCACCCACAACACAGGAGACAATTTTCGCTTCATTAATATCCATCTACTCTATCAAAAGTTATATCATTTTTTTAACGCGGAAGAAACCGCAGGGTATATATATATATATATATATATATACGAGTAGGTTATATAAAAATTACACCAAACACATATCTGGAGCAAAGAAATCTACTCTTACTGTCACTATAATAAATAATGTAAGATGAAACATTTGGAACGAGATTGTTCCAAAACGATCGTGGACAAGATTTACGCGTCAATAGAAAACATACGTATGGAACCTTTTATCATAAAGTTATGTTATGAGCGTCCCTTAACGTTCCAAATAGTCCCAAAGAGATATTTTAGCGATATGATTTCGATTCGTCATTTTAGTGTTCTGTAGCCAAAGAGTGCCGACGGAATCTTATTGATAAGGCCCTGTTGTCCGTCCATCATAGGACTATAACCCTTACGACCCTGTAGTTCCGGGATTTGAACAGGGCTACCGTGTCCCCTGCCTATCGTAAGAGGCGACTAAAAAGGGCTTCCAGGGTTGCGGACGACAAGAGTGGGAGCTCGAATCGTCCAGCCAGGTAACCCTTGGAAGGACAGCGGTATATGTGGTCGCATACCGTCGTAAAGACCAGACGGTGCGTTGGACCCAGCTGCTCATCTGAGTGGATCCCGATGGGGCAACGCGCTCAGAAGACTCTAGTTGCGTTCGTTTGGAGATCCCGTAGTCCTCATCGTAGCGCCGAGGGCGGCCACCGGTGGGGGTTTTAGTGCGGTAAAAATGCCACATAACCTGGCGTCGCTCCCACAGCGACGACACAATACCTTTTGAAGGTTTCCCCCTCGATAACAAAAAAGGGATATAACCCTTAAACCGCAATAGGTGATACAAGTTAGTTATAGCTGCCATATTATCAAATTATAAAATTAATGTAAATTTGACCAGTATTTCTTGCGTGATTGAGTAACAAACATACACCAACTCATTTTTATGTATAAGTAGATAGATACAGAGTATAAATTAAACTATTTAAACTTCGTATTATTACTAACGGATAACTTGAGTCAATAACCACTCCCGACTAACAGATATCTATTTAAATACTTATCGAAACTCGATTTATTAAAGTGACAATAACGGAATGAAAAGTAGGAAGCGTTAGAAGGGAAAATTGGAAAACGTGCTAATTTTGTTAAAATTTTCCCGTCTTATTAGCATTCAATGAACTTACTTACTTAAACAATTTGTAAATATTTGCATGTAAAACAATAATGTTTGGGCAATATTAAACACATATTTTAAAGGTGGTAGAACCCTTTGTGTGTGTTTGACGACCCGCGTGGCGGAGCGGTCGCCATACCGGTCTGACGCGCAGTGGGTCCCGGGTTCAATTCCCGGCCGGAAGAAATATGAATGATGAGTTTAGATTTCTGTTCTGGGTCTGGTTTGTGTGTCCATGGCACCCTCAACACAGGAGAAAAACCTAATGTGGGGCTATGACTGTAGAAAGCGTCTTTTAATTTACTATCCGGTAAGTCCTTATCCGGAAGGTCCTTTGTGGTTCGCAATGGTGCTGCATTGCCATACCTGTTTCTGCCTTATAATAGCAGTGTTTAGCGCTTCTGTATTTTTTTCTGAAGGGTGTGGTAAGGGAGACATACTTACCCCACGCGTTCGAACTTAGTCCTCAGAGGTAGCAACACAACTGTGGCCAACCTCAGGTAAGTCTCTCATCTTATCTGAGGTTGATTTCAAATATCCATCATCGGCACAAGCTACTTACCATCAGCATGCTCGTTTCCTACCAAGTTCTACTTCCTAAAAAGTGTATAAGTAGGAAATGAAAGCATAGTACATCTGATAGTAAGTGTTTAGTACTGTCGATGGACACCTATAATAAAATCCAGCAAATATTTACATTCTGTCTGAGGTCAACCACAGATGTACTTTTTTATATTAATATAAAGTAGCAAACGAGCAAGCCCATCTGATGGTAAGTGGTTTCTGCTGCCCATGGACATTTGTAAGCAACTTCATATAGATCACAGATGCGATGCTACTCCTGAGGACTGAGATGGTCGCCTCATATAAAAGTGAGCCGGCAACCACACCCTTCCACCGAAACTTAAGAACTGCTTTTAGCTAGAAATAGGTGTGGCGGTGGTACCTCCCCGGGCGGACTACAATGGTTCTAACACCTATAACTGCCCCAACCACCTTAAATATTTTCAGTTCGTTCACGTATTCTACGTCCGTTTACGTGCTTTTTGTTATTTATCAATGTTCCTTGGTTTCTAAAATATAGAAAATATTATAAGGAAATTCATCCAGTCATACACATCTTTGAAATATCTGCAGTCCTAATGCGAAATTGAAACCGACTCACTCGTAAATTGAGACATTTGAGTCTGAATGGAAGCTTCAGTGGACTTCCTTTATAAATTGAAAACATTTCAGCAGTATTGTGTGGAGTGCAACTTCTATTTTTCATTCCAACGCAACTATACGTACAATAAATCTTCTGCGGGTTTTTCCGTGCACAATGAAAAGAGTAATTTTAAATCATTTATTCTGTTTAAAAGCTACAAAATATACTATGTAAAATGATAAGTTTTTAATTTTGGTGGAATTTTTGACAAAAAATTTCTTTAGAATCGTTATGATTTGAAAGTAAAATGTATAAAACGAAAATGCGTTTCAAAATCAGTTGTTGATCCTAGCACTAGATGGCGCTTTATCCCTTTCTGAATCACGCTAACGATTTTATTTGAAAGCTTGTATAAAGAGCTCAAGATATATGCGAAGTAAGATGTTCGAATATCGGCTGCAGTGATTAGTTAATTGATGTGATTTGCACACACAAGTCTTAGTACTGAAGATATTCGTATATTCATTAAAAGTGAAATTCCAACTTTTCAAAATATTTTTATTACTATAAATATCATTACTATTTTTTTTATTACAGATTCCATGATACGCAAAGGATAGTTAACAAAGGCTACAACAGCATCTTTAATTAATAAGCATTATGAGAAAAATTTTATTATTCACAAGAATTTAAGTAAGTTTAAATTTTATTACTTAAATGTCAGTTGATCCAAAGACTGCAAGCATTTTTCAAGTTCTAATCTCGAGTTTTGTTCTCTTTGGTATCGTCTTAATTTAAACTTTTCAGAAAATTCCTGTATACCTTTCGGACTATAGTTAGTACAGAATTAGTTAGTACAGTTATTTAGACGTATTTTACTTAGGACTGACACGCACCATACAGGACTGGCACGCAGTGGGTTCCGGGTTCGATCCCTGGCTATGCAGATATCTAAATGATAAGTTAAGATTCTGTTCGGCGTCTGGGTGTTTGTGTCCATCTTTATGTGGCCTGGTACCAACAACACAGTAGAAAATCCTACTATCAGGCTATTAGTGCATAAAGCGTTTAAAAAAGTAAGTAATATATGCATTTAGTGTATGTTTAGTAATAATATATGCCTATATGTATAATATATGTTATAGGTATAACTTAAAACATCTTGACAAGACTTTGTCCCAAATAAAATTAAACGCTCAAATGTAGGTATTCCACAAACTTCTATGACGCGCTCCTATTAACGAACTAATTGTCTTGTACAATTTAATTTCAATTAAGTATGTCTCACATAACAACGAAATTCCACAAGTTTCGAAACTCGTCTTCTGTGCTTTGAATATATGTACGTGAAAATTTTGGCATACTAAATATTTAGAGGAACAAAGATAAAGTGAGTACCTTTAATCGCGTAAACTTCGCGTGCTTCGCGCACGAAGGGTTCCGTGCTATCTATGAAAAGAGCAAAAAGTCAGGTTTGTTATATGGAAGCCGCTTTAAATATTTATTGTATTCTGATTTAAGTTACATATATAATATATAGGGGCAACTGAAATACATCTTCTGTGAAAATTTCAACTGTCTAGCTATTACGGTTTGTGAGATACAGCCTGGTGACAGACAGACGGACAAACGGACAGCGGAGTCTTAGTAATAGAAATCCGTTTTTAACCTTATAAGTGCGGAACCCTAAAAAGTCCTATCGTTTCAGTCCTTTGTTTTCTCTCTTTTTAAAAAGACGCTTTCTACACTCATAGACCGACACTAGGATTTTCTCCTGTGTCGTGGGTGCCATGGACACACAAAGACGAATAAACAAACACCCAGGCCTAGAACAGAAAACTAAACACATCATTCATATTTCTGTCTGGCCGGGAATCGAACTCGGGACCCACTGCGCGTTAGACGGGTATGGTGACCGCTCCGCCACGCGGGTCGCCAAATCCTAAATACACTCAGCGCAATCGATATTCAAATTATGTTTTTAAATTCAGTTTCTTCAGTTGCCTACCTTCCCACGTACTTTGTGTACACGAAAACAGAAAACTTGAAGTTTTGCTTTGATACAACTTTTTTATTTTGGAAGTATAAACGCTGTTAGCAATAAGCTGTTTGTTATTTTACCTATTTCTGCGTAAATATTCTAAGTTTGACGGTCTATAGGTACCTATTTCTCAAACCGCTCTATAAATAATAATGCTAACAATTATCGAAAAGCACGGTAGTGCTTTGTCAAAATCATTCTGGCAATGCGTTATTGTGTTTATTTACACGAAATTTCAGAATGATTTTCCCTCGTTTGTTGTCTTGTTTCATATTTAATAAAAAAAAATGTTACATAAATCTAAGATATCTCATTATACTAATACTAAATAAGAAGAAAATTGCTTCAGAATAGAATTTAAGTAAGTAAATGTTTTATGAAAACGTGTATAAATATTGTAAGATGGCGTTCATGAATATTAAAAATACATCAATCTTTCAGGCAAAATCGTATCCGCCCTAAGTGGCGCTAATTTTAAAACACAATACTATATAGATTATTTTTATTTATTATACTTGTTCTCTCATACAATATTTCTTATCTATACCTCTATATTCATATAAAACAGTAGAGTTTGTTTGGTTGAACACGGTAATCTCAGGAACTACTGGTTCGAATTGAAAAAATATTTTTGTGTTCAATAGTACATTTATCGAGGAAGGCCATAGGCTATATAAAATGTATGTTTGTTTGTTCTTTCTTATGTAGTAGCGGGTGAACCCGCGTGGCGCAGCTACATATTACATAACATTAAAAATAATCTTTTGTCTTTTTCACCCGTGTGACGATCGGTCACCATACACCAGTTTGACACGCAGCAAGTTTTTAGGATGAATTTGAATGGCTGTTGTGGGTCTGGGTGTTTGTATATTCGTCTTCGTGTTTTTCCACGACATAGGGAAAAACCTAGTATTAGTCTATGACTGTAGAAAGCATTTTTTTATTATTATTGATATTTTTTTATATATGTGACAATTTAAAGCAGTATATACATTTTTGACATGTCTTCATATACAGTCAGATCCGTTGGTATAACGTTCGCTGTTGTTCTTATAATGTTACCAAAATATTATAAGCGCATTTGAGATTTAGACTTCGCAAAAATATTCATATTTTTATCATATAATATAATATAAATATTCAATCAATGTGGAACTGACGAGATAAGCCATTAGAACCAGTGTTTCTCAATTATATTTGCTCAGATAGATAGATAGATAAATCATTTATTCCACACTTACAAATAAAAACATTACATCTTATATACAAATGAGACCAATAAAAGAGAATAATAATAAAAAAATAAAAAAGTGAAAAATAAGGTTAAAAAAAGCTTGTGGTGTGGAAAAGGGCATAGTCAGCATATGCCGTCGCGGCACATGTGCGCACAACGGCTGCTGGGTTTCGGTATGACCTTGCCAGAACTAGGTAGCCCAGAGCGTACTATTACGTTTTTCTTAGCGGACCAACGACAAAGTTATTAGCCTTCTACTACTCAATCTGCACGGGCTTGTGTTAATTGTTCATAAGTAGGTCGGGTAGGAATATCGGTATTTCGCTTCTAGTTATGCAAGTTCCGTGATATATAATCTCAAGCGAAGTGCTTAAACTATGATGAAAGTAAGCACCAAACAAAAAACAGGAAATAATACTGGAAGTTACCAAAATATTGAATAATTTCCAATTCCTCTTCACGAATGACATCGATTTCACATTAATTTCTACCAAAGGACATAGCGAGGCAGACAACCGTGGTTCCCCTGGCCGGAGTACGGTCCGCACTTTATAGCGAATAGTTGTTGCTTGCTGCCTACCTGTTGCGAACTTCTGACATCGTATAAGGCACCTATCGACAATGACTTTCATTCCGCATTTTCGCTTTATGAGATAAATTGGAACTTTAAGTGACGGGGAAATTTTATAAAATGATTATTAATATTTGTTATCACTCAAGTACTATGTAATACCAAATATGATTAAACATAGCGAAGTCAAAATTTTCATATACCTATACGACAGACACATTAAAGAGTGACTATTAATTAAGATTTCAATTTCTTGAGTGCGACTTGAACAACTTTGTTGGATCCAAGTATTAATTTTCCGTGCTAGATGCTCATTTATTTCTGACTGCCGCTAGTGTAAGGAATATTTGACTAATTCTACGAGAATTCTGATACATTCAGAATTCATCACGTATTAAATACTACTTTAGGTCGCATATAAGTAGGACCAAATTTTAATGGCTTTTACATTAGTAATTAGTGATACATAAATGATAATAAGTATCTGTATCTGTAATATATTATATCATATATTATAACGCATCAACATATTTAAACAATCCTTATTTGATTTCGTTTAGTTTTCTACATAATTTTGATGTCTATACAAGCTTTTTGAGGTCCACAGCAGTGAGAACGCCTCTTCTAATAAAGATTTTTGCCAGCAGAGACCGTTATATTGATGTTATGTAGGAACATGCTGCTATGGGCATTAAAATATACATATCTTTATCGAACTCCTGGATTTTGTCCCTTAGTCGCACTCTACGACATCTACCAGTCTACGACATCTACGACTTCAAGTCAAGATTGACTCCTAACGGTCAAAATCCTCCAAAAATTGTCTCGCTGCTGAGCACGGGTCTTCTCTCAGATTGACCGAGTTTCAGACCGTAGTCCACCATGCAGATAGACCTCGATCCATTAATAGCATCATCATATATGTTCTTATATATCCATTAGAATACATACATAATGCATCGCACATCAGCGCATAATTATAGCCCCACTAAAATATCTAGTCTGGCTACTTCAGACAAAAGGTTTGTATAGGTACCATACTATGTATCGCTCCAACCGAGATTGTAGCAGGCCTGAGAAGGGCATGAATTATGTAGGAAGCGACACCCTAGAACGAGCGATAAATCTACTGAAACAATCGAGTCTGTCCACTAACTTCTAGCTTTGTTAGTACGTGTTGATTCACGACACTCAATACAGGTATGCATATATGGAAAACATACGAGTATAATACATAGTACGATAAGAGGCGTTGTCATTTTTTTAATGCGATATATACGCATAAAAAAGTCTTGTCATGAAAATCTACGACCTATAAAACGAAAAGAAATACTGATAGGCAAATGGTCTGTGAAAAAAGATTTTATATCACCGTAAGGCTCTTTGATTGTTAACGAAAAAAATAACATAGGATTATTAATTATGGTTATAAGATTTTTTTATTTAAAGTGGGTAATCTTCATGGATACTCAGCCCCCCGGGAAGCAGCTAGGTTATGCCAGACTCTTACCGGTTAAACCACCACTGTGTTTTCTCCTCGCACCGTATGGTGGGAACACAGGAACGCTTTCGCAAACATTCGCGAACCCGCCAGTGCCTAGCCGTTCCCGCAGCCCCTCCGCCTCTGGAGCATGGAGCTCCCCTCCAACAGCAAGGTGCAACAGAAAACAAAGACGCGCCTTACCTCCAAGGCCCCCATTCACAGGGCGATGGACCAGCCCCAAGACTGCCACGCATGGGCCGCGGGCATGGGTAAGCCGACACCTACAAAGCTTTCCACACCTCACAGGCAATTGATATAAGACACTGTGTAAGGTCAAACATACGAAGTATAAAATTAAAAAAGGCTTAGGCTTATAGGTGGTATTAGGTCAAACACACGATAAAAGATCACTTGAGCACATTAACTGGATGAGGTTGCGTGGACGGTTATCTCATCAGCACGCGACCCTCTTAATTAATTCAATGAGCGAAGGAGTCATCCCTCTGGGTACACATTTATTAAGAAGCAATAACGTGAGCCGAACCTCCATTTTGATTATGTTTGTTTATAAATACTTAAGCGTATTTTTCGGTATTACACGCTTGGATGTTACAACTTACGGCATTACGTACCTACAATAATTTGCAATTACAATAACAGAATCATTTTATGTACAAAGGATTCTAAATTCCCCTTGAAATTGAAATACATGAAAATAAATAAATAAATAAACAAAATATAATGATGATAATATGCCATTTATAAT
>DWNE01004707.1:0-14817 GCA_018249875.1 Cecropterus toxeus
GCTTCACCCTAGAAGCAGGTGTGGCGGTGGCCCTCGGTCGAACTACACTGGTCCTCGGTCGAACTACACTGGTTCTACCACCTGATACATTGTTGCTAAGGCAGAATTAATTTACGGTATCAAAATCTCAAGAATTTATTTATCTTATTTTATATTTGAAAACTTATTTTTCCTCTGACGCTGATAAATAACGTATCAAAGAAATACATAGTAATTTATGATAAATGAAATAAATTGAGTCTCATTAATTTTATTATATAAATATTATTTTATTTTAATATCTGATTATATTATTTTTATGTAAATAAGTATTTAATGTTGTTGCACATTATTTTTATTGTAATGTCTTACACCTTACAATTGTGTGCACTACGCCTAACTATTTCTGTAAGTCCTAATAACCTATTTATTGTTTCTGATTGCATAATTCTTGCACATGGTGTTGGCAACACTAACAGAAGGTTAGTATATACATTTATTTTAATATTTTTCATCATCTTATTTAATTATTTTATTTTTATTTCATGTACATTTATGATTATTAAATTCTTGCACAACTCTGTGTATGCATGATTTGTTAACATTTCATCATAATCATATTAATTTTAGGTAATTTATGTGTGACTTTCAGTAACTTAAATGTTGCCCATCAGTGAATTTAAGAACTGTAAAAGGAAACTGCAAATTATATATTTTGTTAATACTGTGATAACAATACTGTGGAATGTCAAAAGAATGAAAAGTATTTATATAATTTTCATTTAAAATTAGAAGTCTTATTAAAAATTTAATTAAAACTAAAATTAGAACGTTTAATTTTATATTTTATGTCTTTATTACGCACGTAATTAAGTATTTATTCAAGTTCAAGAAATTATTATTATTATATTATAATTTAATGTCTAAATACTCGCCGAGCAAAAACGGGTAGTCGCGAAGTGTAAATAAGCTATTCGGGTGTATGTGGTACTCGCCCGTTGTTTGCGGATTACTTGATGACAGTAGTTATGCTAAATTAAATCGGACATACAAATATATGGTTACTATCTTTTGAATAATATTCATTCGTATTTAAATAAGGAGCAAGTTAATCGTGTAAATTAGTTGTATATACAGCACATTTTTGTTATCAACAATAACGTTTCATTTACATATCCATATTTTTACTTCATCATGATTTTTAATAATAAGGGAGCTTTGGAATATGCGTTGTTACTCCTCAGTATTAACCTGGAACGCGTGTATATCTTTCTTATCTCACCCTTAATAGCTATCTTGGAACGCCTCATGTATATTTAGCACACCCTTAAAACCGAAACACAGCGATGTTTATTAACACTGGCGTTATTAGGCAAAAAAATATGTCGTGCTTCTATTGGAGTAGAACCACAAAGATTTTCTACCTTGAAACTATGCTTTAAACAGTTTTTAAATTCTTTCTTTCTTACTTTCAATTATACTCTCCAACAAAGTCGAACTACTAAGGGTCGAGATTAAAAGTCAAAATTGACCTTTAAAATAGCGATTTAAAATATTTTCTCCATTTATTAAATTATAATTTAAAATATTCTCCACAGCATGGGTATGGTGAAGACCCTAACCCTCATATACCGCGAGAACGGTATAGTGAAGGGTTTGTACCGCGGCATGAGCGTCAACTACATCCGGGCGATCCCCATGGTCGCTACATCCTTCTCCACGTACGAGCTGATGAAGCAACTCCTGCAACTGGATACCGGTATGAAGGTCTCGTAGAAGCCGTAACGATGACCTACTGGAGATTTATAGAATTTTAAACAATAGACTCCTAATGGATTTTTTTTGTATATGTAAGTGTGCGATCAAACCAAACTTATTGTCAGTCGCTGCCTGAGAGTTTTACAAACTAGTGCTTTGCCTTTCGCATTCAGGATTAGATTTCTTGTTTACTCTTATGCTGACTATAAGTTAGGTGTGAACATGTGAGTGTTGTGAACACTTACAGGTTGTAAAGTCGCCGCTTTGTACAAAAGGAAGTGCCGGTAGATTTGAAAAAATATAAGTTTTTACTAACAAGAATGTCTTAATTTATGTAACAGAACATGTTTTGCATTAGGAGTCTATTTTTATTCTTCGTCCATGACTAAAGCATAATATCCCCAGTAAGTTCATAAGTGATGGCGTAAAGAAATAGTGCAGTATTTTTACATAGACAAGACAATATAGATGTTATTAAGACTGTATTTGTATAGGTGAAGGAACTTTACAGGGCGATAATGTGTTATGAACAATATAATGTAGTATGTTTCGAAAGGTATTCTTTTAAATTTGGATAAAATCGAGAGTCAAAAATAAACTATGTATTTATATGATTCTGATTTTTTCGGATACCTATATTCTGTCAATGAAACGTTTGTTAACAATTAATATAAATTATTGCTTATTCTAGCAAATTACCTTTTTGTTGTATGTACTTTTATATATGTGTAAAACGCTCTGAAATAACTGATAAGAAAAAGTGCAAGGTTAACAAATTCTTATATAGGAAAATAATTTATTCATATAGGCAGGACTTGATTTCAATGTCATTCGTATTCTTATTTCTTGCTGTGAGTTGTTAATATTAATGCCTCTGCATTTAATTTTTGTAACGACTGTTATATAAATATGACATTTGTTATAGTTGACTATTTGTTTGTCTACATTTTGACTATAACTTGGTATGAATCGTTTATTGTACACGAGTAACAATAGATGAGCAAGAATATCTACCAAGTAAATTTGTGTAATAAAATGACTGACTTGTATAAAACAATTATAATATTCATTATTGTATGAAAATGACATTGTACATAGTACTTACGTCTCTTCAATTCCAATGTATTAAAATTCCATCCACATCTGTATTTGTGATTCTCAGCGTCATAGATGCCTTCAAATGCACTCTAATGCAGTAAGCACAAGTTTTAAAATCACACAGGTATTAAAATCTAGCCCACATATGCAACTTGAATATTATTGAACAACTGTTTAGTTGTGCGTCAAAATTATGTGGAAAAATACGAAAATCCGCATTTTAAGATCAACTAAATAGTTACAATGAAAAATGTATAAATATTAATTACAAACATCGACCGATTTCAATATGTATTGCCTCGACTTATCGCAGACATCCGATCATAATAAATTAGTTTGATAACTTTACTATTTTTATAAAAAATACATGAAGTTTAAGCAGTAAATAATATGATTATTTATTAATGAGTTATCTTATATTAAGTTTCAATGGGATTCTTTGCAATTTGGGGGAGACTGGTCACAAAAACTAACATAACAAATGTACTTTGTACGTAATTTTACCTTTCCCATCAGTAGTAATAGAAAAAATACTTAAAAAGATATAATAAAGTACGACAAAAGAGGAATCTGTTTTCTTTTGCATATAATAAGAATTATTTATTTATTAAGCTATTACTTTCATGTATAAATTGATATTTTAAATATTGTAATAATTGCATATAGGTTGTCAATTTTAAATTGAATTGTATTTATAGTAGGCAATATTTATTTTTGGATGCCGTTTATTTAGTAATTAATAATTTCTTGTTATCTGTATATTATCTTAATTTATTTCACGACCACAAGTGCATTAAAACGTGTAAATAAAACATTTACAAGATTCAACATACAACTCGAGTAATTTTGAACAAAAATCGACCAATATTGTATTATAATGTATTGAATGTATGTATGTGACACACTAAACTTGCTTAAAGTGCAAATTGTAACTGAATATAAGTAAATATATTTTTTCAAAGTATGTTTTATTTTGTTAACTTGTCGCCCTAATCTGTAAAATCCTATACTATTAGTCAACGAGCCATTTTCACTTCCTGATGCGTATAAATGAATCCCTATTTCTCTTAGTCATTGCATAACGCATGAACGGCTTGACTGATTTCGCAAATTCTTTTTTTGTTGCGTTTATTACTGTCAAAAGGTTCTTATAAAAGAAAAAAATAAGAACGTTGCGCGAAAAATTAAAAATATAAACACAACCAACCCTTATAACGTTTGACATACCAATACTCTTTACTACTCTTACTACCCATACTCAATACTACTCAATACCAATACTCAAGTCTTACCAATTAGAATTCATAGTAAAGACAGGACAAAGTTTGTCGGGTCAGACTCAGCTAGTCTGATATAATTCTTATTCATAGTTTGGACTTCCCAATGTCATTGTTAAACAATGTTTAGATGAAGTGTTCCATATAGTAGTTAATAAATATTTAGTGATTCAGAACAAACCTACAATAAAATTTAATCATCAAATTAGGCCTTCTTATGGAGCTTACATTAGGTCGATTAGCGAACACGTTACTCGCATTTGTTTTAAATGAATTCGTTAACCGAGCTTGATTACGATTGTGATCGATCACCGAATGCTACGACCGCATTTATCCGCTGAACGCTGCCGTCCTGTCTGTGGTCCCCCAAACAGCAAGCAGTTGAGATGGAATACCGCTAACCGTATTAAGTTTTACGATAGTTCCACCACCAAATATCAGCCGCATTCGAACGGAATTGTCGCTTACATGGGTCGGTGACCGAAATCATTTACAGCCAAATAACACCTCAATACGCAGAGAAGACCTTGACTAAAAAAATATTTTTTTTAAATGTGCAATATACCTACAGATAAAATATTAAGTAAATTAAGTTCCTGGAATTTTGTACATGTACTTATAACAATTGTTTAAATCTTTGGGATATGAAAAAATAATAGAAATATGTTTATTATAATTAATTTTATTATCTAATTCCTATCAACGGGCATAGTACAGAGTTGTAAGAATAAATTGTTTTAAACGGTTTCTTTTATATTTAGTTTATTGCCATTGCTGTATATAGAAGTGTTTCAGAAGTTTGAATATCATATACAATTATAATTAGCGCAATATCATACACTGCCGTTCACTCCATTTTACAACATCCACTTCATATAAAAGTTCTTGCACGCTTGTTATTTTTCTTCGAAACGTAGATTATCTATGCAGTTTGCCAGGAAGCCTTAATTTAAGTTTTGAGCTTCGATTGCGTGAAATAATGCTAGCAAAAGCCGTAAAATTAAACTTACGCAACAATGTCATCGAATTAAAATTATAATTTTCATTTCACACAAGTGAAGCTCACTTTTATACATTTTTTTGTGTTTTTTTGGATATTTTATTGATGATTACCTATAACTTACATACTTAATACTTAGATCAACGAAACGTGTGGCTTTAGATGTCATTGGTGGGTAAAGTCTTTGTATAAATCAGTACACACGTTTTTATACATCCAAATGAAGTGCATGAAAATAATTTTGGAAATGTAAGTTTGTATGCGACTTCAAATACCAGGAATTGCCTTAAAATTAACGATGGCACTGACAAAAGAAACAATTCAATGTCAAGTCTAAATAAGTGGGTCTTCAGTGGAATTACTTCTGTCAGTATCGATTAACATTATGAGGAAGAGAACGCCTGTCGCTAAATGAAATGTAGGCGTTACTAAAATATTCACAAAATTCACGATAAAATTAGATTTTAATTAGCCACTACCAGATTAATTTATTGCTAAGATGTTTATTGATCTGTTTAAAACTTATCCCGCTTTCATAACACGTCACTAATATTTTCATATAAAATACTATTTAATATTCTGTTAAATGCCTCCCTTTGATATTGCTCGAGAGTACATTTGGGGAATTAATATTTCAACGGTAAACTTACGAAATGAAACGCCTTGTATTTAGGTATTTACACGTTACCTAAAATAATAATGAAAATGTATAATAAAAAAAAACTATTAAAGCTCCACTCTTGTGAATCACTTTATTCCATGTTAAACAGGTACTGTGGCACAAGAACAGGAGAATTTAGAAAACTAACCTCGAATTATACTATTCGGACATTTTGTGACAGAATGGCTGCATTTCAATCTACATTTATCTAAATATCTAATACTCTCTTCCATCGACTTCACATCAGGCGCGTATATTATAACTTACGTAAATATTTACCATAAATCTACGCCATTCTGTCATAAAATTAAATGCACACTATTGTTCGACGCTTAATACACGCCCACGGATAACGCCCCGTTCATACGTAACAGACATTGAACGTGGCAGGCACGTGGCGTCGCAGACAAAATATAATTTTTCTATACAACGTAATTCACGTGTTCATACGGTCATATTACGGACATTGTAAACAAAAGTTTTACCTGACAAATATTGTATAGAAATTATATGATTTTGTCTGGTACTGCACGTTCTATGTCTGTGAATATAAACGAAGCTTTAGTTCCGTCGGTGAGTACCGCGCTTTGCTCGGGAGAAGAACGAGTCATCACATAAAAATTACAATCAAACTGAATAGTCCATTTTAAATAGATCAATTGTAAAGATTAAAACTAAAGATATAAAATGGGACTTTACAATTTTCACGATCTACAATGTAACATACTCGAAAAGAATATTCCCATCATCATTAACTTGTGTATGACGTGACGACCTATCGTCCCCGACGTAACTGGGACGCCAGAGCTTCCATGCGGTGAATGTGTTATAGTCACCAAAGATCATTATGGTGGTATGTCCATTCCCCGGTCGTACAGATAGCGTTGGTGACGATTGGCGGAAATAAAACTACCGTGATAGCAAACGTACGCCGTTTAATGAGGTCTAAGTGTCTTTGATACATCGAGTGTTATACATACAATAGTGTATCCGTTCGCGCCAGCCAATGAACATACCGCCATACCGCGGCGCCACTCGCTCGCTAGCCACCGAACTACCGACCGCCGGCCACCCGGAGCCAATACCCGTAGCCTTTTACCGAGCTCACACTGCACGCCACTTGCAAGAATTAATTTATCGTTACCTACTCGCTTACATATAGCGCTTCTAGTTTTAAACGAAGCGTGCGAACACCGTCTCAGCACGTCGCACCGCCCGTTGACGCACGAACTTACAATAATCTTTTAGTATATATAAATATATATAGACGAATGCGTACAACATACAATTAGAACACTTCTAGTTACACGATAAAAGAAATGTCTGTGCAACTCTTAAGCTTAACTAAAGGAATTCGAACTAACTGGCATGAGTTTCAACTGGGAGGAGTGAATGTAACGTAGCGATGGAACGATTGCGACGGGTTAAATTCGCTGTGATTCCGATAATGAAATACATAAATATACGAATAGGCGAGTGAGTAAACAAATTCAATTTATCTCTCATAATGAAGTTTAATGCAACATTTAGATACTCGCAAATCGCTCGATAATCGCCGAATGACTCGTCGAACAATGACAAGTGTGTAAAAACGACGCGTAATCTTTTGATCGCATTAAACAACTTTAATTTTGTGGACGAGCATTATAGCGAATGGCAAATACGCCCAAATAGGTTATTCGTCACTCTTCTTTTTTAATCTGTACCCGGCGATTATCTAAACGTTGCATACTGCATTTAAATAATAATAAAAAAGAAAGAATTACGAGTGCCGAATACACAGTAGTTTTCATTACCCGTATATCTCACTCGTCTGTACTCTGACTGAACGTTGCATACTTTGATAAAAAAAATGAAACACATCGAACATCGACAACGAAACGCTATCACAATGCGTTACAAAACGTGAGCTAGTCAATTCCAGAGCGAATGAAACCGTCCAATCGTTCGGTCGCAGTGGCGGGCGGGCGGCGCGGGCCCGAGCGGGGGCTCCGCGGGCAGAAGGCGCGGGGGCTCCGCGGGCGGGGGGCGCGGGGCGGGCGGGCCGGCCTCCGCCCGCCCGCACGAGACCGCGCGGTCTATGCGCCTCCACTGAGAACAAAACGCACACATTAGCATTTAATCGCTAGCCGCTTATTATCCCACTGCTTGGTACGGGTTTTCTGTTAGAATGAGAGTTTTAGGTCATCCAACGCACGTGCTAGTCACGGGTCTTCTCTCAGCGTAAAAGTTTTAGGTCCAGCGCACAGCCATGTGCGAATTGATAGAGACACACACTCCTTTGAAAACTTTTTCTTTTAAAGAACTTAGATGAGCTGGTTTCCTCACAATGTTTTCCTTTACTTTAAGGCAGTGATAATTAATTTCTAATACGCACATCATTTTAGAAAGATCAATGGTGCCTGAGATTGCAATGAACAGTGAAAGGTGTTGATGAAAACGTAAACAGGAATTATTTAGAGTAAACATCATAAGCCCGTACTGAGTGCACTGATGGTAAGTAGTCATTGCCACCCAAGAATATCTATTAATCAATTTCATGCAGACCAGGCGGTTTTATCTGAAGTAAATTATGGAGTGAGTTGCTACTCCTTAAGACAAACATAATCCCCTCATTGTAATTGAGATATCCACAATATTCTCTACTTCGACCAAATAAAGTTTTAAGTAAGCAACCGTAGTCATTAACAAAATCAAAAAGGTACCATAAACTCACATATCGTACAACATAATACAAGGATGATACTCACGTGCAGCCTACATGAAGTAATCCGGCGTCCGCCGCGTGACGTGCGGCTCGCCGCGTCGCGGGGCCGGGTCGAACTGAAGGCTGCAGACAAACAAACTCGTCAATATACATATATATATATATATAAATCATACACACATCCATACACAATTGTACGGTCATAAAACTTCAATATCCACGGATGGCGTCTCGAAGTCGCCTGTTTACTGATTCGTTTGCACGAATCAAATATAGTCATCACTTTGCGCTGCTAATCATACCAAAACATACTAAATTTTCACATCATAACACAAAAGAAATGTCTTAGAAATATGTGTCAAACATATAAATAAGTTAACAAAAATTGTGATGTAACTACAGGAATAAATTATATTATATTTTTTTTCTAAAGATTGTATATATTATGTCATGGATATTTAAAATTCAATTGTGTGACACAAATTTAACTTCACAAATACCAGTCATAGGACGAAGTTTTTAATAAACAAAAAGGAAGAATCACCTATATGTGGACAAGAGTATTTATAAATATTTCGACATAAGAACTAACAAATTTAAACCGAATGTAAGACAATAAATTCTAAATTACGATGTTAAAACTGTTTACAAAATAAAAATATAAAGCGACGGATGGATTAAAATTGTTGAATGAATACGATAAGATAAAAAAAAATTATACTAATTTACACGACACCGTTGACCCGAGATTGCTTTTGAGCTTCAACAAGTGATAAACACGAGAATTTCCTATTTATTATTTCATATCACTCTATAAGGTGAGTTGAGGAAGATCAGCGTTGAGGTAAATGTGTATGAATCCGAGAGCTAGCTTAGTAGCGTTTTTATAAAAATTAACATTATGCTCATACATCATTTTAGAGCAACGCAAGCAAGTAGCATTAAAAAATCGTAGACAATTGTAGTTTTTTTCTTGTTTTATAGTGCAAACTAAATAAAATGTACATCCCAAAGTCTCACACGGAAGGTTGCACGTCCCCATAAAATATTTATCACTATATGTTTTGAACTTAGTTTATTAAATGAAAAACGTAATAATGTCTAAAAATGCCAGTTTCTTGTATGAGGATAACCCCTGTATGCTTTTATTATTGGTTAAAGTGCTTGTGTAATGCGATTCAAGATAAAACTAAGTAAAAGTGTACCAGTTTTACTCTTTGAACATAGGTCCCATAAAATAGCCAGCAATTTCAATTTAAATGTTCGCCCAGTGGCTATGTTACCCCAATTCACCTTGTCAGTTATGAAGAGACAATCCAAAATAAATCGGTTATTTAAATTTATACACATAATTAAAAACAAATTAGAATTCCGTTTGTGTTTCACGGACAAATAAATAAATAAACATCCATTAAATTTTAATTATATAAATATATAGACATAAATCATATACCAATTAATTTATATACTCACAATGAATACTTAAGCGCATCATCCAATTCCATTATGGCTGCTTGATTACCACATCTGAAACAATACAATTATTAAATACACTATTCATTTCAAAAATGGAGAAGAAACAGAAAGAATATTTATTCGAAACTAATTGTCTTTCCAGAGTATAAGTTTGTTTGAACTTTCATACATTGGAGCGGCAAAAATTTATGTTCACAAAAACATTTTGGATCAATTCAAATAAACCTTATCCTTTAATGTCTTTATCAGGAGGTTTCACTGTCAAATTTAATTCATCTTTTGGTTTTAGACATATGCAGAGGAAGATTCCAAATTCCGAAGATGTCCAGAAAAAAAAAACGATGGAAAATTGTTAGAAACAGATATTCATGGCTAACCAATAATTAGTAAATTAGAGTATTTAGCTAGGGTTAAGGAAGCTTTCGATGAAGCTACAAATTTCGTGGGTAAAGTGGACTTCTGGAACTTTCGAGTATTACAAAGTAATTTTAAGATACAAATTGGTTCAGTCATTTGCAATCGAAGCACGAATTCTATTAGCTTCAAATTTTTACATAGACACAGGCGAAAACGCACAGCAATAAAAGGGACGTAACATAAAAGATAGTCAGTCTTATTTAAATCGTCTCTATTTAATTCCATAGACGATACACGTTTAAGAAACAGTTTACAGTAATAAACTAAACTTGTCGTGTTGACTAACTAAACTAAATTTAGAGTTCCATTAATATTATCTATCCCAACTGTGCGATATAGGAAAAAACAGTTGAATTGAAAACCTCTTCCTTTTTTTGAAATCGGTTAAAAACTAAGCTCGTCCATACCTATAGCAGTAATTGGGCGCTGAGAATATAGTGACGACGTTCCTGTCGTGGCACCAGTTGTATCCCTCCATGACGAGCTGGTGGGCGCGCGAGACCAGCGTCAGCCCGTTGCTGTGGTTGAACGTCTCCGATATGTCCTGGCCGAACGTGTAGCCCGCGCCGCGAGGGGATATGCCCCATCCACCTCTGTAACAAAACACAATATCAATATACAGATCACATCTGATGCAATGTGGTATAGTGACGACCCGCGTGGCGGAGTGGTCACCATACCAGAAACGCCCACAGGTTCGATTCCCGGCCAGACAGAAATGTGAATGAAGAGTTTAGACTTCTGTTCTGTGTCTGGGTGTTTGTGTATTTGTCTTTGTGTGTCCATGGCACCCACGACATAGGAGAAAATCCTACTGTGGGGCTATAAGCGCAGAAAGCCTTTTTAAAATGATTAGATACTAGCCGAACACAGTCGAACATAGGCGAGAACGAGTGTCTATACATAACTTTTTTTTTGCGCCTCTGTAAAGGATGCATCTATCATTCGTGCGCAGTGTCTACAAACTTGTAATTGTTTGGCAAGTTGATCGGCGAAATTCTTTCGATTATGTAATTGAATTCTGTCCAGAATATTGGCATAACCGAATAACCGATGGAGTATCGTTATATTTAAGGTATACTTAGTCGTTATAAATAATATTATACCCGCAACTTTTCCTCGTGATAAAAGGTTGATGTATAAATTCCTCTGTCAGCTTAATCTAATTTCCTATTAGTGTAATAATGTACCTACAAAAATTGCATATTGTTTACAATTATTTATTGTTACACAAATATAGACATGTATATTCATTAGTAAATTAGTAATAAGTTATGACCGATTTCGATAATTCTTTTTTTGATTTGTTTTTATTGTCAGGAGAAGATTCTTATAAATGAAAGAAATAGTAAAGTTGCGCGAAAAAAAATGAACAAAAGCTAACCTTATGGCGTTTGACCTGTCAGTTTTACCAGTTCAAATTAATAGTTAAGACAGGACAAAGTCTGTCCGGTAGGCTAGTATTAAAATAATCACAATAATATACACCATTTCACATTCTTAGTGGAACACTGACTCATTAAGAGATAAGTTAAAATTTCGTTACGTACAGATACAGGCTTCTGTTGGCGCCCTCTACCATCTACCGTTATAATTACGTTGAAATTGCGAGTTGTCGGCGCCCTAACGTTAATTATTTGTTAATTTTATTCATCAAGGCCACATTACACGATCTTCTTTTACGATTTCCCAAAAATCGTGTTTTTTGAGTAAGTCAATTCCAATAAGCATGCGATATGTGATATGCGATGATCACTGAGACGATAATGAACTAAATCTGTAGCACGTCCTCGAATTATCGCTTCGGATACTAATTGCTTCGCACGAGGATGCCACTAATTACGTGCTTATGCACCGCAAACATCACGATTGTGCAATGTATGCAAAACTGAAACTCAATTCTTGTAATTGATTTCACAAAAACCATTAAACAAATAAACAGTAATGTTTATTTGTTCAAAATGGTTAAATTTATGCAATTTCTGTTTATAATTTGTTCACAACAACAAATTTGGGATTAATTGCTATTTTTTTTTTGTTTCAGGTACTAATAAATAAATACATTTTATATTTACTATATAACATTGCCGAAATTATACAGTATATACAAGAATATAAGAAATACAATGCTCCAACAAACGTTCCATTTCAAAACGAGAGCGTAATATCTCCCTAATGGCGTGCTATAATGAAACAGGTTTAGGTGTTTAATATTCCATCAATGACGTGTTATTGTTTTTCTACTTATATATACGTATACACTCTGATAATAAATAATTTTACGAGTCTGCGTCAGAGAATATAACAGCATTTCCAATAATATTAAGTAATTTCTATCTCATATATCCTATATTAGACAGAAGTAAGTTGACATTATTATAATTATAAAGGACTGCAATTTTTTATGTCCCACAGCTGGGAACAGTTACGGACATGGCAATGCTGTCACTGTACCTAACACGCAGTGGTTTCCGGAGTCAAACCGCCGACATGCAGATATTTGAATTATGAATTTAGATTTCTGTTCTGGATGTGAGACTTCGTGTTTGTCCTTGGCACCCACGACACAGGAGGAAATCCTGTTGTAGGATTATGACTCTAGAATGCATTCTTATTTACCAAGTGGCAGAACCATTGTAAGCAGTGATAGTGTGATAGCTTAATACATAGAAACACGCCTCTCATTCGAGGGTCCGAGGTTCAAATCCCAGCCACGTTCCCAACCACATCAATTTCTAACACTTAAATGGAAGGGTGGTTTCCGTCTCTCATTCATATGACGCGACCCTCTTAGTCCTCGAACGCAGCAACGCATCTGTGATCGACTTCAGGTAGAACGTATGTTCTATATGATTTTTTTGACAGATGTCCATGTGCATCAGTAACTATTTAGATGGACTGCATGCTTGTTTGCTACTTTCAAATGGATAAATAAAAGCTGGAACAAGGCAGTAATGCTCTAGACGAGTTTGTTATTTTGTAGCTCGTTCGCAACTACATTGATTAACAACACTGAAAAACAGATGTAATCATAAAGAATTCTGAATCCACTTATATCCTGATAATTATCCTAAGGGATTCTAATCAGCTTTTCCAATACACAACTTGTGACTTATTTATATAAGGCGCTAAAATGACTTATACCAATCGATAAATGTTTGAGAGCGTTCGCGTGTTACCTGCTAGTCGGGACCGCTAATTTTATCCGAGTCTGACATTTCTGCAAATGCTTTATGCATGGAGGCTATTTATAACATGAAAGCTTTTTGAGAACGTTCACTACACGAATGTGTAATATTTTTATAAATAAACAATACTGATATGGTATTAATAACATGATCAAGTATTCATATTTTATATGGAAATAGGTTTGGAACATAAATAAATCGGTAAATTGTATTTATAAGTAGTGGACATTGGCAAGCAAAATCTCTCAAGACATATTACATTTCCAATTTCGTCTACGTGATAATATATAAATATTAATTAATATGCAATATAAAAATCTTTTTGCGTCACTTACAATTTGTATATCGGAGTAAATTCTATATCAAAACGTTATAACATATAGAAATATATTAAAAAATATTTTAAATTAATCACTTGAAGAACAAGACAATTTTGATCGATTACAAATGCAATTACGAAATTGATTGCCATTACAAAATTGTTTAATTCTTAGTCATATCAAATGTATGTGTATAAATCTACATAAAATGTATCGGTGAAACATGATTCATTTTAATTAAAATTTAAATTTATTTAATTGCTCCCGACTCCTAAATCGAAACTTGTGTAGGTGCAAATCCACCATGACGCAAACAATCATAAACAACAGTAATAAAATCTCACCTGTCATCGGGATCGCTCCACAGGAGATCGCACATGGGCCCCTCGTGGGGCACCTCTTGCACGCGGTCGAGGGCCCTGATGTGATCAAGCGTGTCGATCGATGGGCTGAGGCCACCGTGCAGGCAGAAGATCTGACCGTCCACGAGCGCGGTCAACGGCAGAAAGTCGAACAGATCCGTGAAGTGCTTCCAAACGGACGCGTTGCCGTATTTACGAAGGCACTCGTCGTAAAAACCGTACACTTGCGTGATCTGACGGGACTCGTGGTTGCCGCGGAGGATCGTTATTCTTTCGCGGTATCTAACCTGGAAGTGAACAACGGTACGACTCAGTATCATTCATCATTCATTCATTATAAAAAAAAAATTCATCGATAAAAAAATAATTTGCATACTTTATGGTACCTTAAATTAGGTTTCTTTTATCTTTGTTGTCTTTGTTTTGATGTTAAATAAAAATGTCTAGTGTTGTATTGTAATTAATAAACAATATAAAAATATTTGCGTTTACCATTAATTCCTTTTTGTAGTGGGTTAAAAAAATGAAAAGAAATAGAAAAAGGAGATATATGAAGAGATTAACACACTACCTT
>DWNE01004708.1:0-14816 GCA_018249875.1 Cecropterus toxeus
GAACTTAAGCATTTACTAATTGAGAACGTGGCGCTGTAAAACGTCTGAACCTAAAGTAGTACAAGAAATTTAGTTGGATAAGTAGGGATACTAGAGATGTAGTGGTGTAATGGGGATACGTGGGAGCAAAGTCGATATGACGTGTAAGGGGTTACGTGGGGTAACAGGAGTCAATTATAAATATATAAGGCCTGTTTAACCACAGTTGTGTACCTGGAAGCACCTCTTCCCGAACATGTGGTGTTTCTTCTGCGGAGGCTGCGTTGTCCGCTCGCGTCCGTAAGCGCTGTCGTATGGACGGAACTTCGAACTGTGGACGACAAATACATTTTTTATGGGTTTATACGAATGTACTAAAAAGCCAATAAAAAACAACAAAAAAAAATTACACACCAAAAAGAAAACCATATTTTTTTTGTATTATGGGCGAAAGACGTGTCTCACCATTATCTGATACGGGGTCATGATCCCATGTAGTGCTGTTTTCCAGACCCGCCCCACTCCCTAAAGGTGCTCGTAAGCAACATTAAATGACTGAACCTGCTTATCATTCGTCGGGTCGGCATAACGAACCCCAGCGGAATGACGAAAATAAATACTTAAGCTTTTATGCAGTTTTATATAATAAACTAGGTGTACTACGCAGTTTCACCAGCGTTTACTAGAGAACAATCTATTACATACAAACATATCGTGATGTTATAAAGACTAAAGCCTTCCACGATAAATTTACTATTCAACACAAAAATAATTCATAAATTCGAACCAAAAGTACTTGAAATTAGCGAGTTCAACCAAACAAACTCTACTGCTTTATAATACTATAGTTTAATAGTATAGATATAGCACGTAACAGAAAAATGTGACGCGTAACAGAAAAATGTGATGGCAAATTTCTCTCAAACGTCGATAAAGTTTCACTTTAATAATTCGACTCGTGTATAAATACATACAATTTTAAGGTCTTACCTGTGAAACTCCTGAGCGGAGTCGCTCCCATCACACCACTCGCCGTCCGAGAGCGACGGCACCCTTTCCGATCCCATCGACGACACAGCGCTGTCCGATGCCGAGTCCCTCTCTGTTAACACCATTATCATCATCATCACTAACTCCGTCATCATTTTTATCATCACGATTTTTTAATTTGAAATCATTTTTATTGTCTCCTAGCTGTAATCTGCGTTTTAAGCAGATACATATGTTTTACATATATGGGTCGACTCGCGTGACCGAGCGGTCACCATACCGGTCTGACGCGCAGTGGGCCCCGGGATCGATTCCCGGCCAGACAGGAATATGTATGAGTTTAGCTTTCTGTTCTGGATCTGCTTGTTTGTGTAGTCGTCGTTGTGTGTCCATGGTACCCACGACACAGGAGTAAATCCTAGTGTGAGGCTATGAGTGTAGAAAGCGTTTATTTTACCTTTTGACTGTTTAGAGAATCATTATCGATTTTTCTTAGACATGACCGTCGTCAAGGCAGCTGCCTTAAGGGATGACAAAATCGACATATTTTATTAGGTAATTTTAACTTCAGGCATTGTCAAAGAAGGCATTCGCCTTACTTAGTGAAAGATCCAACTACAAGAAATTCTTGATAATTTGAATATTGAAATAAGCGCCATCTATCGCTGCGATGTAAAATTACTTTGACTGTACATTTGGTACATAGTGCTACCTAGAAAATGTAATTAGCGCCATCTAACGTTGAAGTTGAGCAAAAGAATCACGTTTATTGTATGGGAACCCCCCTTAAATATTTATTTCATTTATTTTTAGTATTTGTTGTTACAGCGGCAACAGAAATACATCATCTGTGAAAATGTCAACTGTCTAGCTATCACGGTTCATGAGATACAGCCTGCTGACAGACAATGACAGAAATTTATGTCACTGCTTTACGGTGAAGGAAAACATCGTGACCTACACATCTGAGAGTTCTCTAAAAAAAGAGTTCTCAAAGGTGTATGAAGTCTACCAATTCGAACTTGGCCAGCGCGGTGGACTATGGCCTGAAACTCTCTCTTTCTGAGAGAAGACCCGTGTCCAGCAGTGGGACAATAATGGGTTGACGATGATCACACACAGACGGACAGTCAGCCAGGCGGACAGTCGGACAGACGGATAGACGGACAGCGAAGACCCAAAGGGTAAAAACGGATTCCTATTACTAGTAGGGTTCCGTTTTTACCACTTGGCTACGGAACCCCAAACGAACTACAAAATTCAGCGACAAAAAATACTTGTTTTGTTTTTTTATCTGTTTGAAGACATTTCTTTTATCTTTTAAGAAGGACGGGAAAGTATAGACTCAGTAATCACCTACCTATGAACATCTATCCGCCAGTGAAAGTCCAATCAAAATCAGACCAGCCGTTTCGAAAATCAAACACAATAATGAAGTTACTTTGAACAAATAGTTCTGCGTACGTGCTGCCCTCAATGTGACATGCTAATTCAAATTTGGAACAAGGATATAACTGACTAACCAATGAAGTGACGTTAGTCAACAATATTAGTCACATTGAACTGTTTGCAAGACAAACAATACCTATGACCCATTTCATTTATATGCATTTATGAATGACTAGCTTTAACACGCGGTTTTGCCAGTGTTGTAACTATTTGAAAACTTTCCCCTGAAACAGTTTTAATAACTTCAAAAATTCAATAGGAACTTCGCATTTATGAATGACTAGCTTTTACATACTATTTGAAAAGTTTTCCCTAAAATTAAACGCTTTCTACATTTATACTACGCTTTCTATACTCATAGCCCCAAAGGATTCTCTCCTGTGTCGTGGGTGCCATGGACACACAAAGACGAATACATAAACACCCAGACCCATAACAGAAATCTAAACTCATCATTCACATTTCTGTCTGGCCGGGAATCGAACCCGGGACCCATTGCGTGTCAGACCGGAATGGTGACCGCTCGGCCACGCGGGTCCTCAAAACTGTACTATAACGCCGTGGAAATATGCAATAAAATAAAATACGCTTTTAGTATTATTTGACAATTCAATTATATTTTTCTTATTCTGAATTTAAAATTATAATGGCTCTGTCCATAGACAATCACCACACCTCTCCTCTCCTCTCCTCACCACACCACACCCTCTCGCATCACCACACCACCCTCGTCTCCGCACCATATTAGAGCATCTCACCACCATTACGTTACAATTAGAGATGCGCAAAGTGAATGAAATAACGAGGAAAAAATGCTCAGCCTAAATAAATCTGCCGCATAAACATATTCAGCGCCGAAAAAAGTGTCCATCATTCAACATAATTTGCTGCAGTAGATGTAAATTTTATTTCCTCTGTAGCCGGGGAGTAGAATACGTTTACGGTACCTCTGGCTGCCGTAAGAGGCGACTAGAAGGTTGCGGGCTGCTAGAGGGGTAGCTCGAACGGCCCAGCCAGCAAATCCGAGAAGGACGGCGATATGTGACTGCATGTCGTCACAGACACCGGAAGGTGCAGAGGGACAGTCACACGTCCCCCAAGAGATTAGCCCGTGAGGGGCGCCGCGCTAAGAGGCACCGATGCGTTCCACTGGAGATCCCGGAGTCTCCTGCAAGCGCTGAGGAAGGCCACCGAGAGGGTTTTCGTGGGTAAAAATCTAACATAACCCGGAGTCTCTCTAAAGGCTTCGGTGTACCTTTTGAAGGTCCCCCCCCCCTGTCAACACAAAAAAAGATGTAATTTTTATACCCTTAAAAATTATGGCCTCTACAAAATTCGTTATATGAATATAACCTTAAAGTGACAGACGGATAGACGGACAGCAGAGTTTTTAGGGTTCCGTTCGGGTGCGAAACCTTAAATACACCTTTGTTCCTCATCGGTTGCCAGTTCTTCAAGTGATGTAGCCGGCCTATTGCCACTTCAGCTTACAATTTTTTAGACCTATGTCTGTAAGCTTAGTTTGTCAAAAAATTTCATCGTTGTTAATTATGTCTCGGAATGTAAGTAAAATACTCTTGAAACAAAAACTAATGAATTTAATTTAAACATATATTTAAGACTCCTTAATTGCTAACAATTCTTTTAAACCTATACTAATATTATAAAGCTGAAGAGTTTGTTTGGTTGAACGAGCTAATCTCAGGAACTACTGGTTTAAATTGAAAAAGTATTTTTGTGTTGATTAGTCCTTTTATTAAGGAATACTATAGGCTATATAATATATACCTACTTTTTGTAATGTATTTTTCATTTTTAAAAACTTTTATTTAAGTTGCAATGGTTGTATATAAGTAAAGAAAGTTGAATTTAACACACTTTTCAGTGTCCGATTGAGCTGAAATTTGGAATACACCTTTAGTTCTGATGATAATGCAATTATATGCAATCAATATAGTTGTAATTCCAAAATGGCCGCCGCAACAAAATGGCGGAATACATATTTTTGTCCAACCCTTCCAATATGGGTATCAAGTGAAAGAGCTTAATTTGTAGAATTCAATACAGCACGGAAAAAACTTGTTTTGAAAAATACTTTTTTATATTAATTCTTGTCTTTGTGTAGTATTAAAGCATTAAGTATTATTATTATTTATAGTTTGAACTTTACCGTTATTTGTAATTATTAACTAATTTTCCAAAGGACAGAGGTTGTCTATTCGTCATATCGTAATAGTTCTAAAATGCATAACAGATGGCGCTAAAATCAATAAAGCAACGCCAATAATCAAGCTGCCTATAGATGTTTAATCTTAAATATCACCATAAATAAGAATCATAAGCTAACTTACAAACAAAACAAGCAAGCAATTCCGAAAGTTCGTGAAAATGGAGCCAAGTTACGTAACCACGAATCTAGGACGAAAAACAATTGTTACTAAGAATTGGGGCCAGGGATGTGAAAAAATAATCGATTATTATAAAAATCGTTTTTTTTTTAGATTAATCGATTTATAGAAATCGATTTCTTGACGAGAAACAATCGATTTTTATTTTCGATTTCGAGTTTTTTCTTATTTCGAAGTTTATATATATTGTCGTTTTTTTATTTGGTCGTCAAGTTACATATCGTCCACATGGCCGTTTTTTTGGTCCTCAAAATTTAAACCAAAACAATAATCGATTTTTAAAAAATCAATTTTTGGATAATCGATTATTTGACATAAAAAAATCGATTATTATAAAATCGATTTTTGGCCAGCCAAGTCGCATCCCTAATTGGGGCTCACTGTTTTCCTGAAGCGTGGCGCCTTGCTTATGCATGTACATTGTAATTACCCGACTGCGTCAGAAGAAGGGGAATGTTTTCCGAGCGTATATTGTACGAATGTACGTATGTATGAGTATAGGTGTAAGTATAAAAATACACGCACGCTTTCTACACTCATAGCCCAGTAGGATTGTCTCCTGTGTCGTGGGTGCCATGGACACACAAACACCCAGACCCAGAACAGAAATCTAAACTCATCATTCATATTTCTGTCTGGCCGGGAATCGAACCCGGGACCCACTGCGCGTCAGACTGGTATGGTGACCGCTCGGCCACGCGGGTCGTCAAATGTTTGTTTGTATGTATGTTCATTTCTTTGGCACGCGCTACTGCCCAAACGGCTTGACGGATTGTGACGTATGACATATCATTAGAATCGTCTCAGTTTGTATAGTGACATAGGACCTGGAAAAAGATGAAAAAGAGGGGGGAGAGACGATTTTTTTTTTACTATTACGAGAATATGAGTATCAAATGAAAACTAGTAAATAGACCGATCTAAAAAAATGTATATTGTAATACTTTTACTTAACTATTTTGTCAAAAACTCATACAAGCGTTTTTTTTTGTTGATAATGATAAACCTATATTTAGTTTATCAACAAAAATTTCGTTTTAAGCAGTAGTGTTTTTTGTTTTATTTGTTTGTTTGTTTTTAACAATGTTACTAATTTATAACATATTTCTGATTATAGGTGAAAAAATCGAATCCCAATTAGTACCAATACCTAACGCGGTTCTAAATATTCCAACAAGACAGTCAAACGCTACTCACGAAATAGTTTTCATAGCGTACCTCCATGGTTTGGGGGTGAAATCATTTTACATAAAGAAGATGAACAAAGTTAAACGAGATGTAAGGAGAGATAATGATTATTATGCGAATATTAACGATTACTTCAAAGACGTTAAAGAAAAACCGTATGTAGATATCAAAAACATCGAAGAACTAGATACGATGGAAGATAAAATACCGATTCTTAATACTGAGAAATTTGAAACTGACTTCGAGAAAGACTTACGGACGCTGAGAGATTTAAAGAAATCGTTCGAGAAATTTGATACGGGGAATATGAAGATGGAGAAGTCACATTATCCGGTGATGAGTGAGGAAGAAATGAGGATGCTGTCTGATGAACCGGCGATTGTAGAGCGATTTGACGATTATTTGGAGAATCAGGTGAGAATCATTGGTTTAATGGTTTTTGATTTTTATGTTTCATTTATATTTTTAATAATAAAAATAAAATAGTTAATTACCGCAGAATAAAAATACAGTATCCTTAACTAACTACAATTTTCTTGTAGTTAATTATTATATAAATGATATTTAATTGAAAATGCGTGTTAGCCTTTCCTCATTGAAGTAGCATGCTGTCCACCTGATGGTAAGTAGCTACTATCGCCCACGGACACCTGTAAGCACCTTTATATAGAACAGGGGTTCTATTTCAAGTCGATCGCAGATGCATTGCTACTCCTGAAGACTGACGGTCGCCTTATATTAGTGAGTCGGAAAACACACTCTTCCACCTCACGCAAGAACTGCTTCATTTCAGTTCTCGGGAATAGTAATCGACTTTACATAGAACCCCAGTTCTATATGAAGTTGCTTACAGATTGACCTTGATTTGAAGTCGATAACTGTGACCACTTGCTTTTGTTTTTATAAGACTGAAACAAACGACCCTAGACTTACCATCACTTTGACTGCGCGCTCGTTACTAAAACGTTTCATTTATTGTTATAATTATTCCATTTACAGCAAATAAAAGTCCGTATAGAGAAAGCCACGGGCGAGGTCACTCACATTATCTTACCAGATCGTACGCTAAACTTGAAAATCAAAATGTATTACTGGCCGGGTGGTGTTGGTGATAACTCTAACACAACTGAGCGGTCCTCCGGCGCTTATATATTCAGACCCAAAACCACAAAACCTATAGAAGTGCCGTACATAGACTCTGAAGCTGTCAAAGGGCCGGTCGTACAAGAAACAACTTCTAGAACAGAAGGAAACGTAACCAGTACCTTTAGACTGTACAAAGACATGAATTTCCTAGAACACGATTTTGTTGTTGGGCCTATTCCAATAGACGATAGTGTAGGCAAAGAGTATATAGTGAGATATGAGACGAATGTGGTTAATAATGGAATTTTCTACACCGATTCGAATGGACGGCAAATGTTGAAGAGGAAACTTAATGAGCGTCCGCAATGGAACCTAACTCTCGAAGAGCCGATCGCTGGGAACTACTATCCTGTCACAAACAAAATATTTATCGAAGATGATGAGAATAGACTATCGGTTTTGACTGACAGGTCGCAGAGTGGAACATCTTTGCTTGAAGGGAATGTAGAATTGATGCTACACAGACGTCTTTTACACGATGATGCGTTTGGAGTCGGCGAAGCTTTGAACGAAGTAGCAAACGGTAAAGGACTAGTGATGCGGGGAAGACATAGAATATTGTTCAGCAATCCGACAGATTATAACGAGTTATTACAAGAGAGGAAGCAAGTTCTACAGTTCCATTTACAGCCATTAGTGTTCGTTTCGTCAACCACGATGGATTATAAGGACTGGTTGACGTTGAACAATTGCTTTGTTGGAGTTCAGAACGAGTTACCTTTAGGCGTACATCTGCTGACTTTAGAGCCTTGGTCTGATAAACTTTTGCTCAGATTGGAAAATTATATGGATAAAGCAGAAAATTCGACAGTTGAAGTTGATTTAACTAAGATTTTCAGTGTGATTACAATCAAATCGTTCAAAGAAACGACTTTAGCGGCTAATAAGTGGTTAGATAAATATGATAAATGGACTTGGAACACGAAGAACGAATTTACAGAAAGCTTCAATAAAGCTTACGATAACTTCGGAACAGTGAATCCAGCGACAGATGACGCTGAAGTGGAAGATGATGGTCTGAAAATTAAACTGAAAGCGAAGCAAATAAGAACATTCATAGTCGATTATGACATGAAAGCCTAATTTTGTTTATTGCCAAAAATACTGTAAGTTGTAATGGATTTAATAAATGATTTTTTTACTTCAAATTTTGTTTTATTTTTAAAAATAACAATAATATAAAATGTCTTTATTTTCCATACTCCAATTGGACAAGTTCTACAAAAATGGTAATAAGACAAAGTACCTATACTAGAAAAATTAACAGTAGGGCTTCTGGCCGAAAACCGCCAGTCTCCTTTATTGATTTTGACTAAAGCACCCGGTTCTCTCGTCTCTTTTCCAGGGGATCGCGGCCCACAGGTTAAAACACTGCTCTAAATAAACTCTTAGTTCAATTGGAATTGTTATGAACATAATGATACCAAGCTACAAACGTTCTTATCTGTTGCGGAGACAACGTTATCCCTTCATCCAGGACCACGTCTTCCACAGGTTTCAATTCCTCATCTTTACTATATTCTACTACGTCCTCATTCCCATAACAATCATTAAAACTTCTCAAAAATTCATTACTTTTATTCCATTGTAATGGCGTCCAATTTTCCAACCAAATATTCGCAGCTAGCGTTGTTTCTTTGACTTTGTTTATCCTAATATTAAGAAAGAGATCTTTGAGGAATACTTTCTTAGTCCCGTGTTTAACAACGTCGACTTTTTCTAAGTAATTTTCTAGTCTAATCAAAAGCGTACCGCCGTTCCATTCTTCTATCGTCAAAAGATGGATTCCGATTGGTAATTTATGTCTTAAAGCAAAAACTTCGTTGTGAAGCTCCAACCATTTATCTTTGTCTATCATTTCATCCCCATCAGCAAAGACCTGTGGCATCAACTCTATTTCTTTAGCGAATTTCTTTTCGAATACTCTACTCGGTTTGAAATCAGCTTTACTTAAGTAAATATAATGTTTTCCTCTAACAACAATGCCTTTGCCTTCAGCAGTCTCGTTCAAAAATGTCTGGACTCCATTATCATCTGTAAGAATTCGTCGATGCACGAACAGATCAATTACACCATCGTTCAACGAAGTGCCTCCTTGGGATCTGTCATTGAATATAGACAGCCTCATGTTTTTGATTTTATCCTCGATATAAATTCTTGAAGTCACAGGGTAGATGTTGCCTGCAATTTTAGAAAACTGTTTATAACTATTCGAATCGTTTGTATGAATAATCATTTGTATAAAATATTTAGAACCGGATTTTAATGCGTTCTTTTGCCGTATTTTAGTTTTCGCGCGCGGTAGTGATTAACGACCATAATCATTATAGATGCTTAGAGATTTTTTCTACTTTAGATACCAAAAAAGCAAAATTATATCGGTTAACTTCATACTGTAGAGCAGAGGTTTTATTTGAAGTCGATCATAAGATGCGTTGCTACTCCTGAGAACTAAGATGGTTACCTCATATATAATGGAGCTGGCAACTTCACCCTTCCACCTCACGCAAAAACTGCTTCACGTTAGAAATAGGCCTGGTGGTGGTACTTCCCCGGTCGAACTACATTGGTTTTACCACCTAGTAAATACCTGTATTTATATACTATATATAAAAATCTGTATTTGGGAAGGCCTATTTAGAGCAGAAGACCTCAAATTGTTGATGGATCGAACGTGACGAAATATAGTAAGGAAGAAATAGTGACCCTCGCACTTCCAGATTTTAACTATGAACTTAGATGGTAGAATCAATGTAGTTCGACCGGGTTGTTACCACCTATGTTTAGCGTGAAGGAGTTGTTGCGTGAGGTGCGATAAATGAGGCGACCATCTTAGTCCTCGGGAGAAGCAACGCATCTGTGACCGACTTCAGACAGAATTCGTGCTCTATATGTAGTTACAGGTGTCCATGGACGGCAGTAATCACTTACCATCAGGTGGGCTGGACGCTCCTTTGTTACTTCATTCTTATAAAAAAACTACGTAAATCTGCACAAACCTTACCTGCAACAGGGTCAAAATTTATAGGCTCATACGTAGCTCGTTTATGCCTTATTCTCTTCATGGTCTGTCTTCCATTTGCATCTGTGTAGAACACTCCATCATTAACTAAATCAGTTGTGTATCTTATAAATACATCTTTCCCTATTTCATCGTCTATAGGTATTGGACCTGCTACCCAGTCTATTTCCACTATAGGTCTGTCTTCATATAATCTTACTTCAAAAGACGCGTAATCTGAATATTTACAATGAATTTCGTCGACTATATCGCTTTTATATACTTTTGTGTCAACAAAATCTATTATTGGTTCAGGATTTGGATCCATAGCTCTGAACATGTAGGCGCCGGGTGACCTCTTCTCAGGTGTTTTCATTTGTTCAGGGTCATCTGAGGCGTAGAAGTAGAACTGAATGTCCAAACTAGTGTTAACACCATTGGACAGGATCATGTTTGCCACTTTCCGTGTGGATTTGTCTAACAAGATTTTTATGTGCTGAAAGAAATGGATCATTTAATGATTTTTTTTTGATGATACCTATTAGGTTTCCGTTAGAAACAGGTGCGGCGGCAATACCTCCCAGGTCACTGGTTCTACCATCTGTAAACGTGCCTCAATGTGCGATGTCAAATGTATAGGTTTTCAGACATTTTATTTAATAAGTAAGTCTTTGATGTACTTATTTATACTTATTCTTATATCTCCCATGAATTCTAAAAACGTAAATATAAATTTATCTTAAGAAGTTTAGATTATATCCTTAAAAATAAGTAATTACCTTATTTTCTATAAACAAATCATTGGATTCTTCATTATATTGTGCATATTTACGGAAATCCTCAATTTTGACTTCAGTAGTTCCCAAATCAATCTTTGTGTCTGTCTCAGTAGTTGTCAAATTAATGTATGTGACAGCTTGCTCAGTGGAATCAGATGTTATTATAGTACTTGTAGTACTACTTGTAGTACTGTCTTCATATCGAATATTGTCCGTTCTGTCTTCAATCTTCTTCATTATTTCAATAGTTGGCCTCGTAGTAATATTATCATAATCATTTTGAATGGTAGTCATTCTATTAGTAAATATTTCATCTCCTTCTGTATGTTTAAGTGTGTCTCCGATTGGTATAACCTTTCTAGGTTTTGGTGTTTGAATATCATCGAAATCAATACGTGAATCCCATTTCGGAACATTTGCTAATTGAAGTTTTGGTCGCTCTGTAGTTATATCTTCGTCGTAGACATATTCGTCGTCAGCAAAGAATGTTTTATTGTCAATGGTATACGGATTTGTTTGTCGGATGTAATATTTCGTTTTCTTGTTCTTCTTAAGCTTTTTTATTAAGGATTTCTTGACGCGTGGCGTTAGTTTTTCGATGAAGTATGAACGGAAGCCGAGGGGCGGTAAGTCCTTCGCTATGAAGACTAATTCGTGGTCTGCCTGAGTGGTTCTGCCTGGTATATCTAACACCGGAGTTGCTATCTTCATCAACACGGATTGTACTGTATCACCTGAAAATTTTAATGCTATTTCAGTGTTAATTAAAAGCAGATATGCATAGAGCAGTATTTCCTTATTTAAGGCAGGTCAAAAATGTCATACCAAAAAACAAAACTTTCGACAGAGCTAAATTCTGGTAGATGTCTTAGGTACACCAGAAATAAAGTGCCAAAAGTTCCCATGGGCTCTAAAACAAAAATCAAAATTTTCGGACATTTTCACCGGTAAGTTTCATCGAAAATGTCGTTCAGACAAAAATTGTCTTATCATTTACTAGCGTTTTGGTGCGGCTTCGCTCGTTTAGGCCATGTTACCACAGTAATAAGTATCCGATGTCATCCAGGTCATAAATCATCAGTGTGCCAAAATCCAATTAGTACTTTTAACTTCAAACAAGTTATGATTGCTGAATGATCTTTCTTTAAACCGACATTTTCTTTAATAAAATTGAAGTAGCGAACGAGCGTTCAGTCCATCTGTAAGGGGTGTCTGCTCATACATAGCTACAAGCAACATACAGAACAGGGGTTCTATCTAAAGTCTATCACAGGTGCGTTGCTACTCCCGAGCACTAATGATCGTCTCTTATATAAGTGAGAACAACCACACCCTTCCTCCCGCAAGAACTGCTTCACGCTAAACAGGTGTGGCGGTGGTACCTCCTCGAACTTAACCGGTTCTTCTCCCTGGCAAATGAGTTCTATAGAAGCCATACCTTTTGGATCATAGATTATATGTTTTTCCCTAGTGACTGGCAGTCTCACTGGAATAGTCACTGGCCAGCCTAAAGGGTTGTAAATAACGATCTGAAAAGATAAAGAAAAGATAGATAGAATACGATAAACTAGTAACATCGTTAAAAACATTAAAACAAAAAACCCGACTGCTCAAAACGAAATTTTTGTTCATAATGATATATATTTAATTTAACGCTTATATGAGTTTTTGATTGTAAAATGATCAAGTAATAGTATTGTTATATATTTTTGGATTGTTCTATTTACTAGCTTTCTAGACAACCCGCGTGGCGCAGCGGTTACCATACCGGTCTGTCACGCAGTGGGTTCCGGGTTCAATTCCCGGCCAAACGGACATCTGAATGATGAATTTAGATTTCTGTCGTGGGTCTGGGTGTTTGTGTATGTCCATGGCACCCACGACACAGGAAAAAATCCTAGTGTGGGGCTATGAGTGTAGAAAGCGTTTATTTATTTATTTAGCTTTTATTTGATACCCATATTGTCGTACTAGTAAAAAAATCGTCCCTCCTCTCCCTTTTTCCCTCTATTTCCAGGCGCCATTTTTAAAAATTATATAGCCTATGTAATTTTCCAATCGGAGACGATTCCAATGATATGTCATGTTTCGGCTGTAGCACGTGCCAAAGAAATTGACATACATACAAAACATATATAAATCGTTAAAATAATTTTATCTTTATGAAAAAACAAATCATTTTAGGCAGTTGGGTTATCTGTTTTAATGTTTTAACTATGTTACTAGTTTAGTCAATGTTTCGTAGCCAAATTGTTCGAAAGCAGGTCATAATGGAATTAGGACAATTATACTTACGAATGATTTCCGTCGTGCGAAGTTTTGACAGCTGGATATATTAAACGAGCATCTGTGGTAGAATCTCGTTGTACTGTTTCGAACTTTACTGTAAGTAAAATTTTATTGAAATGCAACTTTAGGCGCATCACAAGAGGGAAAATTGCTTAACTATCTTTGTAAGAAAAACCGTTACGCTGGAGCGTTACGTGTGAATAATATATATATTTAATTATTTAGCAGTTTCTATACCAATCCGACAGTGAGTTCCGAGTTTGATCCTGGCCAGAAAAATATCAGAAAAATGATTTAGTTTCTTCTGGGTCTAATTGTTTGTGCCGTGTTTCCCTGAGACCCTCGATAAAGGTAAACAATCAATGAGTGAAACTTAAAATCTTTAAATCAGATTGAAGTAGCCGACGTGCAGTGATTGGAACCCAAAGCCATCTCATGGTAAGTGATTATTGCCTTTCAAGAACTTGTAAGCAACTTCGTATACAATGGAGGTACTAGCTCAAATCGAAAGAATCAAAGATGCGTTACAAACCGAAGACATAAAAATGAGTCAACCACTCCCTTCCTCACGCAAAAACTGCTTCCCGCTAGAAAAGGTGTAGTAGTGGAACCCAGTCGAACTACACTGGTTCTACCTTGAAAAATCGCATAAACTCTTTCCATCCATGCATCAGCCTTTCCAGGGCCACTGCTGGAGATAGACCTCCCCTAAATGCGCCACTTTAACCGGTCCTGTGCCTCCTGGATCCAACGGTTTCCCGCTGTCTTCAGGTCATCGGTCCACCTGTGCTTCTTTTGCTTAAACATGTTTGCCACTAGAGGACCTTTCCCCATCGGCACGTAATCGACTTCAGACAGAACCCCTGTTTCATATGAAGTTGCTTACAGATGTCGATACGGCAGTTACCACTTACCATCAGGTGGGCTGCTTGCACGTTTGCTACTTCATATTTATAAAAAAAAACATACTTGAATGCTTTCCTAAGAAGTACAGTAGCTGACTGTACAGCTTCATACATCTTCCAGGTGTAATAGTCCTTCACAGATATCCTCATGGCCCCAGTTATGACGTTATGGTCTTGGATTATACCTGCACAACACAAATCGAAATACCGACATCAAAATTCCGGCGAAATGTCACTCTTAGTAGAGTTGTCTAAGCTGAATAAGTTATATAAGTAATTTTCACACACACAAATTAGTAATAATTGTTTAGAAAATATTAATTTAGAGTCGTTGATACATACCCATAATCCAATTCATTTCTTCGAAGAATTTATCATTATTCCCCAATCTTGCCAAAACTTGTAACTGTTTTGTCATCTAAAATAGAAAAAAAAATATCCTAGTATAGGATACATACGTACACTTCCGGACCTAACAATTTCAGCTCTAAAACGCTGAGGCTTCACTAAATGTATGGAAGGCTTCGATCACTTATAGTATCGAAGCCTTTGTTAGGGGGGAGTCCAAAAGCGGCAGCCAGTGTCAAAAAACGATCGCATGTCTGTAATTATAATTAGAAATAGACAAAAAAACTATCGTTTGTAACTAATTATAATTATAAATTGACTAAAGAGGATCACT
>DWNE01004709.1:0-14816 GCA_018249875.1 Cecropterus toxeus
CACAAAGACGAATACACAAACACCCAGACCCAGAACAGAAATCTAAACTCATCATTTATATTTCTATCTGGCCGGGAATCGAACCCGGGATCCACTGCGCGTCAGACCGGTATGGTGACCGCTCCACCACGCGGGTCGTCAAAGGTCTGTAGCACCTGTAAATACCTTATTGCCAGTGTAGGTTAAAAATATGCGATAAAAACAATTTCTTGTCTTGGCTTGTCACTGACGAAGAGAGAGTAGAGCATTATCAAATGCTACGAGTTCGACGTGCAATAACATCTGTCTATTGGACGATTAAACTATCAGGCCCACCTAATGTGAACAGATCCTGTTGTTCAGCAAGCATTATGTTTGTAAAGCTAATCAAATTTATTTGAACAATCACTTAACGTAATCGCTTATTACTTACTAGTTTACTATCAATATATGAGATTAATTTCCTTCCTTTAACGTCGATCAACTGTATGTATATTGTTGTATTCCTAAACGTTAAATATTACATTTAACTTATAGGCTGATATTAACGGGGATTTTTTTTTGGTGCAAAAATTTACTATAGGTTTACAATATATTTGGACATTATCGGAGATATTTGCAACATTTGTTTATTTAAAGTTTTGTTTAACTTTAAATATAACTATTACTATTTGCTAATTAAATATTTTTTAAATCTATATAATACTATGATATACATAAATCTATCTGATATCTATCTATAAGAATCTATCCCCTATATGGACGGTGCCACAATAAGAGTGAAAATATAAATTGATCTTTAAGATTTCTACTTCAACCGGGAATCAAATCCGTAATCATCAACGTATTTTACGCCACGGTTGTGCTTGTGAGACGGCTTACTAACAGGATTAGAAGGAAAGTATAAACCTAAAAGGAACTATTAAAAATAGCAGTTACTGTTAAATGATCAATAAGAAAGGATTTCGTTAGGAGGAAATTAATTTAACTGAATGACATTAATTTGAGAAACCTATTCATATAAGGAAAATGGTGTAAGAAGATGATTTATAAATTAGTAAATTACTAATAAAACTACTGAAATAGACATGATTCGTCGATATCTAGAAAAATCTTTAACCACTAAACCACTTAACACATGTTAAACATGGCTCAACAGTTGCCAAATACGGCCGCGCTAACCGCAGAATGTTTGTCAATGGCCCTATGTTTGTAAAACATCAAACATACCTATAAAGAATAGTTTGTTTTTCAGTGGAATTTAACGCTGTAAGCCATAATTGTAAGTAAATATTGGAACTTTATTTTATGTACTACTTATCTAACTCAGCATAAGGCTACGAAAAATACCTATAGTTAATTTTTGAGCAGTGATAGGCCCGAGGTTCGAATCCTAAGCACGCACCACAGATTTTTCTAAAATGATTAGAAATTTTCAATGTTTTATTGTTTAGGAAAATATTTTGGGAATTGAAGGCAACCAATTCGCACTTAATGCGTACAAATGTACAAATATTGCAACAATATTTTGCTGTGAAATTAATTAAATTAAATAAAATATCTCGATTTTGTATAAAATGTACGAATATTATTTTATGTATATAGTTATATTTTATGTATATGTATGTATGAATGCGTTATAGTAATCATTAATACAATAATAATTATTAATTACCTTACTAATATTATAAATGCGAATGTTTGAGAGGATATGTTTGTATGTTACTCTTTCTTTTTAAACTGCAGGTCGCATTTCGCTGACATTTGGTACACAGATTATTTATGACATGGAATAATATAGGACAGTCAATACTGTTATAAACATAGCCACAGCACTGAAGCCACGGGACATTTGCTAGTAAATCCGAAGTTGAAAAAAATCTATCTGACTAAAATTCTATTTTTTTTCTTCACATTGAATTAGCAAACTAGCATGCTTTCTAAATGATCGGAAATGGTTACTGCCGCACACGGACATCTGTAAGCAACTTCATATCTGAACGATCACAGGTGCGTTGCTACTCCCAAAGACTGAGATGATCGCCTCATTTGACGACCCGCTTGGCGGAGCGGTCACCATACCGGTCTGACACGCAAGGGATCCCGGGTTCGATCCCGGGCCAAACAGATAGTGAATGATGAGTTTAGATTTCTGTACTGGGTCTGGGTGTTTTGTATTCGTCTTTGTGTGTCCATGGCACCCACGACACGGGAGAAAATCCTACTGTGGGGCTACGAGTGTAGAAAGCGTTTATGTTTCATGTTTATGATTTTGTATACGTGAGCAGGCAACCACACCCTTCCAACGAAACGCAAGAACTGGTTCACGCTAGAAATGGGCATGGCGGTGGTACTTCTCCGGTCGAACTATTCTGGTTCTACCACTTTCAAAATGATGATGAAGTGAAGTAAATGATTTATACATTAATTAATTAAAAATTGCACAACCTTATCATGTGTTGCGTCTTATGATAAACCCGTGTTACTGGGTCAATCAACTCATGCATTTTGTTGTTATTCTCAATAACCAATTATTCGTTACATATTATTTTATAATAGTCAATACATGACATTGTTTTGCAAGTTTCGGGTGACATTAGGGATAAGCGGCAGTTGACCCTAGTTTATTGCTTGATTGCACTTTGGCTGGATCATACATTGGGAGTAACCGTGATCTTGTCTTAGGTAAAAGATTGTGTAGTTATATAATTAATTAATAAATATTTAAACACAGTTAACAACGTAAGCAAAACTGTACGCTAGTGCTTATAAACTTTTTCACTGCCAGTTAGCCCTCGCCGATGGCGATAATTTGCGGGAAGCATATGGAATAGTAAGATTAACAACCAAACTATTTTCGGTGTTAACTTTTACTTTAATCTATGAATTCCACATGTCATGTAAATATCTTTCACCCCCCTCCCCCTAACCTCAATTGTATCTACTATATTTATATAGACATGATTTATTTTTGTAAAAATTACACTAGGCAGGTGGTAGAACCAATGTAGTTGGACCGGGGAAGTACCACCGCCACACTTGTTTCTAGCGTGAAGCAGTTCTTGCGTTTCGGTGGAAGGGTGTGATTGGCGGCTCATTTTTATATGAGGCGACCATCTCAGACCTTGGGAGTAGCAACGCATCTGTGATAGACTTCATATCCCTGTTCTTTATGAAGTTGCTTAAAAAATGTCCATGGGCGGTAGTAACCATTCACCAGCAGGTGGGCTGCTTGCTCGTTTGCTACTTCATATTTATAAAAAACTACGGCTGCATTCCCGTTGACGATCCCTAGTCAAGCTGACGATCCCTTGAACCTACTCCACTTCGATAATAATTTATATCTATGACACTCAAAACTTATCTAAACAATTTTCAGTTATGTCACATGGCCCAACATGTCTATATTTTATAGAGGCATCTTATGAGTTTTTCCCAAAACAAAAAATACTTTTATAAATTTCATACATATAAAGGGTTCTTGTGTAAGGACTTAAATGTTGTACTTTGGGAGAACAAAATAAACAATTATATATTTCTTATTGTACTTTCTAAGAATATTATATATTGGCTACATACAAGCTAAGTACTTAACACAGTGTTAAATTTCTTTTGATTTAATTTTACTCAAAAAAATTAATTAACACCGTCCGAATCCGATGGCAAGTCGTAATCGACTTTCCTGATACCAAACTATTTATAATGTGTATGAATTACACTTTTTCGATATCTACCCTCGTTTCGCCAGGCACGTCGAGGTGAATTATGGCACAAGATAGCAGAAGCCAACTACAATTTATGAAGTTTATTTCATAATTATGCATGTTTTATATTTAACTAGCCATTGGATTGCGCTATTGAATAGTAGCTAAAGGGGTAATGCAAGAAATGGCCTCTCAATCGTCGGTCCGAGGGTCGTCTCAGGTATGCCTCACTAATTTACCTAAAATTATGTGCGTGTTACAAAACATGGTGAGGTAACCTACAAACCTAAAAGTTCTATAAAAACGTTCTTAAAGGTGTGTAAAGCTTACCAATTCGTACTTGACCAGCAGCATACGGTGGACTATGGACTAAAAGTCTCTCACTCTGATAGAAGCCCCGTGTCCAGCAGTGGGATACTAATATATTAAAAGTTATTGCGTCTCAAGCTTGTGTGGAATCCTTTAAAGCTATAAGTATAGAAAGTAATATAATATACAAATTTGAGAATATGTATGACCGAGGATCGAACCCGAAATCCTTTCCAAATCAGTACGTACATTAAAGTACGCTTAACTTTCATTACACTTTACAGATAATGAACGGATATTTTGAATTCGAAATTACGGCGAAGGAGACTTTAATACCACTAAATCATCGGCGCTCATATTGTCCAGATGTTCCTATTTATCATTGATGTCACTTCACACGACCACCGCAGTAACTTTTCAATGGAAAGAAAAACGTTATTATTCCAAAAATACACGCATATAACAGTCGTAGGTGTGTTTCAAGAAATGCAAAGATTGCGAAAACAAGCCTATAAAAAACGCAATTAGTTTAAATTATACTGATTATTTGTTTGAAATATCGCACGGTGATAATAAAAAGAGTGTAAATCTAAAGCAAAATTTGCATTTTGTGAAAATAAATGGCAAAATTGTGTTTTGTATTTTTAAGTTTCTTGAAGTGCGCGGTTTTTATTTGTCGTTTTCTAACGCGAAATGGTCATTTTGTACTTCCCTGAACGATAACTACATTTATCAGAAGGTTCAGTTCATTTCGTTCTCACTGCGATATGTAAAACAACGCGTGTAGTAAAGGGATCCAAGATCAAACACAATCAAATCTCATTCCCTTTTTGATTTCCTTCCTGATAATGATACTAGAAAGCTATTAGAAACATTTATAACATAAGAGTATTTTCCTGGTTTTAACGTAAAAGTTGTTTTGAGACAAACAATGTTATATAAAACGTTTCAACTTAGTCCTCAATGGCGGATATACAAAACAGGCAGATAGGCTACAAAATGATCTTTTTCAAGTTGGTCGAACCAGCATGGTCTGGTAGGTACCAACCATTTCTAAAGTGAAGTTAAAAAGATTTTATTCAAGGTAGTCGAACCAGCATGGCCCGGTAGGAGAGGCACCATCCATTTCTAGTGTGAAGTTCTTACGTTTCGGTGGAAAGGTGGATTTGTCGGCTCACTTTTACATATAAAAGTATAACGATGAGACGATGCAGCAACGCACCTAAGATTTAATTTAGATAGAACCCCTGTTATGTATGAAGTTGCTAACAGATGTCTAGGTATGGCAGTGGCCACTTTCCATCTATAGACTGCTTGCTTGTTAACATAAGATTCCTGTACTAGCCTTTAATAAAATAAAAGATGTATTTATTTAGTTACGTTACCGTCTTGATGAAAGAAATGTAGTTCCACTGCACAGAATATACAACGTCATATTTTTGCTGCGTAGAAGAAAATCTCGGGGTTTCTTATCAAGCAATTATAGAATACATTGGCACACGAAACATTCAAAGTTAGTACTTAGGAATTTATTATATATTTTGACTCAAAAGAATGTATGTAAAGTTTATATTTATTTTTCTTAATAAAACATATATTTAATAAAAAAATTACACCTAAGTGTTTAACCCACAATGAAATATTTCTACACGAAATAGATCCAACCTCGTTGTGGCTAAAAAAATATTTATATAAATATATGGATATCGCAATATTTTACTAAATATTAACATAATAATCGCAGAGTGACATCCCTAGAGCATATTATTATTAATTAATGATACTTAATTATATTTTCTATCTTGTACAATAACTAATAGCATATTAAAACTGCGTATCATGAAAATCCGTCAGGTATTAATATGTTTTAACTCCGCAACAATAGTCGTCTAAAATTATAAACCAAAAATTAAATTTATTCTACTACGGAGCTTTTCACGTCCGGTTCTACGAGAAGGAGTTTAAGGCGCTTACGACTCTTAAGTTCGCTTGTATTGCGTAGCACGCTACGCAGTGCAACTGGTGTCTACTGCCTACATAGTAATATATACAATGTATTTGTACCATTTATATGTCATATAAATGGTTTTATAACCGTAACTTACACCTATCTTGAACATAAAAACAACAAGTATACAAACGCACCCAAAAACTAAAAAAAACTTACCTGGTTGCTCCTCCATACTCATCAGCTTAACCACAAAGTCCAAACTTAACTAAATTAAACTAACTTACAAGCTAGTATCACACTAAAGCCAGATCACTTGTAAAACCATAAACACTACGCCTAAATTATTAATAGTCTTTGGTTTAAATTATTTTATCCCATTTGTTTCAAAACTTGAGTTTGACGCGGGAGCGGTACCGATGCATGGGGCGTGCGACGCGACCGAGTGACAAATGCCTACTGTCACAGGGATTGTAGGGAACAGGGAATTATCGATATTGCTGGGCTGCGCTACATTTGATATCGATGCTCCTGATAGATACCTACAACACACACTAACGCGCCTGTCTGTTACTTTTTAAGTAATTTGTCATTATATTTTTTATTACCAGGTGGTAGAACCAGTGTAGTTCAACCGGGGAGGTACCATCGCAAACTTATTTCCAGCGTGAAGCAATTCTTGCGTTTCGTTAGAAGGGTGTGGTTACCGGATCACTTATATATGAGGCGACTAACTCAGTCCTCGGTAGTAGCAACGCAACTGTGATCGACTCCAGATAGAACCCCTGTTTTATATGAAGTCGCCTAACGATGTCCACGGGTGGCAGTAACTACTTACCATCAGGTGGACTGCATGCTCGTTTCCTACTTCAATCTGATTTAAAAAAGATATGATCAGGATCAAAATCCTAAGTAATTATATTTTACCGTCAAAGTATGATCAATGTACTGTGATATGGAATTTTGTATGTACAATTTAAAGATTTAGGTGGATTTAATCACGGTTTTGGAAAATAAGGGTACTAGTATTAAAAAGTATCGATTCTTTGCTTGCGTGACAACCCTGAGGTTTTTCCCGTAAAAAGTAATTTCCAAGGATTGTGAAAAAATTAAGTAAAAACTCTGATGACACACCTATAGGTTCCTCAAAAATCAGTTTATCAATGGGAGTTACATACCACCGATGCATTTCTCAGCCAACATAATAAATTCAACAATTAACCTTAAGTAAACATAAGCATTTGTGCTTAATCACAATCGCTCTTATCTAAAGTTCGATTTACACGGTCTTGTGCTACACATTTTTTTCATAGAATTATATATGTCATGTCAAGTTTATAAAATTCTATCAACATATTTAACAACATATATTTTTGCAATATAAACTGTGCTCTGTTCTGAATGATGTGGTACAGGAGCGGAGGAGGTACTTATCTGTCGCGTTCGATCTTAGTCCTCAGGGATTGCAACGCATCTGTGGCTAACCTCAGACAAGACTCTGATCTTATCTGAGGCTCATTACAACTCTCCATGGTTGGCAGTGGCCACTTACCATCAGGTGAACTGTAAGCTCATTTGCTACTGCCACATTATGAAGTGTTTATTCAATAACATTTTATCTGTACAAAAATATGCAGAATGAGGCCACGTTCAATGAACGTAACAATTATTATATCTTTGTATTACCATAATATTACAATCGATGCAATTAGGTTACAATATCGACATTAATGATTAAAACCACATATCCTGAGTACCTATCAAAATGTATCAATACCGCGATAATTAGTCCTAAGTTAATTATTAAATGAATAATAAATAAGCAAACGCTTTCCACATACTCATAGCTACAAAATAGGATTTGCACCTGTGTCGTGGGCGCCATGGACACACAATGACGAATACACAAAGACCCAGACCCAGAACAGAAATCTAAACTCATCATTCACATTTCTGTCTGGGCCGGAATCGAACTAAGGACCTACGTGTTAGACCGGTATGGTGTCCGCTCCGCAACGCGGGTCGTCGTATCGTCGCAGTCGTCAATTAATATATCGATAACAAATACAAAACATCACTAATGACTCGTCACTAATACGTGGGTAGGATTCGATTCCGGCCAAGTACTTTGATCGGCGTGACATTGTCGAATCTGCGACTACCCTATACGTTGTACGAAACGCTTCAATAACAAAATCACAACAAGATGATTCAATTAATCACTATACTATTTTGATATTATAATTAGACGAAACGTATAAGTCGTCATATCGTATGATATTCGTAATATTTTGTAGTCAATTTTGGCTTACGATAAATTGGATTACGAGAATTGGTTAAAAGGGCAAATATTTAACAAATATCGCGAAAACTGAACAACATTAAGTTGCAGCATAAGTAATAATTTCACGTGTTTATGGCGATAACATTGCCTTCGATACTTTTAGCACATTTTAGGGCGACTGAGAGGTGCGTTCATGGGGAAAGCGTATACCTTTGACCGGCAAACTTAGCGCGGACAGGTAATACATGCCAGTTAAATTGATCAAAATTCACATTCGTAATTAACAAATATAGACTGTATGAAGCATGCTACTCTTTTTAATAATAAATATATTTTTTAACAAATTAAAAACTGACTACGAAGATATGTTCCAAAAATTCAGTATACAATAAAAATCTGTCGTATTTTGTTTCTATATTTTATAGTCAACCTTTTTAATTTTTACGTCCCAAACAAAGTAACACTTAGTACGACTCATAACAAATGTTAAAATAAACATATTTAGTTTACTTAAACAAAAACTAATAATTACATGTCTTTAATCAGAAAGAATATACTGTATAAAGCGCAGTTGTAAAACATGGTCACCTAATATATAAGTGAGCCGGCAACCACACCTTTCCAAAGAAACGCAAGAATTGTTTTATGCTAGAAATAGGTGTGGCGGTGGTACTTCTCGGTGCCGATCTGGATTGGTCCTACTACGTGGAAAATGGATGATTTATACGCAAGGCCCTACGAGGAGGCGAACCGGACAATAGCCCTGAGCAACAAATAATATTCTGCTAAACCCAGGTCATTGGTACAGTCCAGACAACTCCAATTAGGGATATAAAGGTTGCATTGACGGAATTGAACTTTAAACTGATCCACCGCGTCTGTACACTCTGTACAATACTATTTTATGCTTATTGTTATTTACATTACTATCATATTCCCGCGGCACCGCCCGTTTCGGTCATGTTTACGGTAATATGTAATGTTAATCTAGATCATAAACTATCCATGTACCAGATTTTATCCTACAAATCCTACATGTCGTTTTCGCATTTATAATAAAACTGGGCGAGTCGTACCAAGAGTTCCGTACTATAATTTATAAAAAAATGATACCAAAAACACGTCTGTTGTATGGGAGCGTTAAATATTTTTAATATTTATTTAAATTATTTATTTAAAGTGCATGTATGACTAAATATTCTGTAAATATATCAAGCGCCTATCTATTGCCGTTATTAATATGACGCAAAAAAATCACGTTGGTTTTATGGAAGCCCGTCTGAACTATTTATTTTTACGGACAGCGGAGACTTAGTAATTGGGCTTTTACCCTTTGGAAATGGAAGCCTAATTAATAATCTTTAATCGATTTTAGTCGCTTTTGATAAACATATTCCATCCTATCTCAACCAAGGTATATAGGGACCTTGGTGGCCACCATGAAGCATGGTGACGTGGGTAAATAGGTGAGGTGAGGCGTAATGACGTGCACACACGGGCTGTTGACTCGCCCGCCATTACCGTGACCTTGGGATGGGGAGGGAAATGTAGGGTTGAAAACGGCAGTTAAATTAAAAAAAATGTAGTAAATTAAAAAAAACATTTAATGTTACAAAATTTCTCGCGTAAAATAGGTGTTTACTGCTGAAATATACAATTTAAATGTTTGCAACACATTCTGTTATTGCAAAAGCATATTTCTTATGATAGGTAATATATAAAACAACTGTACCCAAGATGTAGGGAGGAAATTTAAGGGTAATGCGTGTCATCGAATAAAATAGGTCTTTCTTCTTGATTTGTCCTTTCATCTCAGGTTCTTCTCAGTTGTGAAAGCAATTTATGGGGTATCCCGGACTTTGCCCGGCTATCCTCTACTTTAATTTTAGTACTTCTCCCTAATGTTATTATCATTGTTACCTCCTTAAAGCGTTACATTTCATTTAATTAACTTGAATTTTAAAAAAAGATCTAGGTAAATACCGATGGGTTCCATCAGAGATCCCGAAATCCCCTGCGTTGAGGAAGGCCACCGAGGGGGTTTTAGTGGGTAGAAATCCCACATAACCCGAAGACTCTCCCAAGGCTTCGGTGTACCAACTTTTGAAAATTTCCCTTGTCACCGAAAAAAAGTAAATATGTTAAATTAAACGTAGTTTTTTTTTGTAATATACTTTTTAATTATATCTGTAACTTAATTAGATTATAGATATTATTACATGTATTCTTAATACATATTTAAATTTTGTAACATGTTTTTTAATCTACATTAGTGGACAACCCTGGGTCTCGTGGCCGCAAGGCACCGAGCCCAGGTATTCTCTGATTAAATTCGCCGGAAGGTCAACTCGTGGCGAAATGTATTTTTGGATTTATCTTCGTGCTCCAAGGCGTGGCGGGTTTATTGTTGGTCATTGGTGGCCACTCGTTAACCTCGTCGAAGTGGACGGCGTAATGTTCGAGACTTCTTTACTATTTCTTGAAATCTATACTTGATTGTTTCAATTTCACGTCTTTTTATCTTTATTTTTGGAGTTTACTCCTAAAGAATGGATTTTCATATAAGGCGCCAGCGCCAGGTATGAGAAAAATACGTTTTTGTTGCACAACGTATTGTGCGCCGAGGACAGCCACCGGGGGGGGTTTTAGTGCGGTAAAAATCCTACATAGCCTGGCGTCTCTCCCACGGCGTCGGTTACCTTTTGAAGGTTTCCCCTCGATAACAAAAAAAAGGGTATGCTGCAAGACAGCTTATTCATGCAAGACTTTACCTATATGTTATTTTATAGGTGTTGTTTTTAATATTCATATCCATAATCCATAATAAATATTATTATAATTAAAATATAGATGTAACTCGTTTGAATTTGATGGCTCTATATTTATTATTTTTGACATAAACTGAAGAACAGAGCCGATACCTGCTGGATTTATATCGCTCAAGACCAGACGAAGTAGCGCAGGTTAAGGGCTGATTTACCGATGAATCTCTCATAACTAGGCTGTTCCCCAAAATGGTACGGTATCGACTATCGTCACAAAATTTTTGAAAAATGTGTTCGCGCGTAACCACGCTCCACCAACAATGAAAATCTTACGTCGATTTCCGTCACAGTTTTCCCGTGAACGTAGTGAAGCGCCATACTGTGTTCACGTGGGGCCAGCGTGGTGGATTCCAATCAACACTTATCCGACTTCCCTTCACTCATGAATGTGCTGCTTAAGCCGCAGGGTTGTCACTTTTAGAAATAATTTAATAATTTCATTTATTTTAAAAGCAAATAATAAAACAGCGAAAAAAACGTCTTCATTTAGATTTACCTGCTATTAAAAATGTTGGTATAGTCGTATGTGACATAATCTTTTTTTTTTCTTTTGAGACACTTAGGTATTTTCTCTTTAGCAAATTATAATTTTATTGAATTCAAGAGTTTATATATAGTTATATAGTAGTATAAGAGTTTATAACTGGATATAGAAAACTACTCTATTATTGTACCCAGGATATGTCCTCATATCCAAACCTGTTTATGCCCCAGCAAAGTTTGACCAAGTATTTATAAAGTAATTCTTTTCCTGGTTTAAAAAATAAACCTTAAATAATGTGCATTTCTTCCGATCTTCTCCCAGGCGAGTTGATCGTGCCTGATCAGAAGTTACGGGATGTCACCTCAGCATCAACAAATGACCAATATAGATAGGTGTGAACTAGTGTTCAAAACAACTTCTGGCAACCCTATAGCAGTGGACTTTGATCCTCGGTCCAAAGTGTATACCATCAGAAAGGGTACAAAGTTCGAAGCAGTCCATTGCCAAGCTATGATTAAAATTTTCTATGTCAAGTGGAACTCTCCAAGAAGTTATTTATATTTCGCAGATACAAGAAAATCGTTGCTCAAAATAAATACGTCTCAATTAAAATGACACTTTTTTCGAAATCGAAGTCGGAACCTCTACATTTTTCAATGGCGGTTAGAAATAGCTTCTGTATGTATGTATGTATGTATTTCTCTAAAATTTAGCCTGTAAATAACTATAAAAGAATTAAATAATATAATGTATTTATTACATACTAGAGTATATTTAATATATATATATATATATACTTTGGCCATAGGATTAGCTTAGCTATCCAAAGGGGAAATGTAGCCAGCCTCCTTGGTACCCTTCCAAAAGACAGCGGTTTGGACTCTTTGTTTTATTTATAGTTTAATTTTTAATTATTTTTAATTTTTTCATTAATATAACTATTGTAAATAATTCAATAAATATGTGCTTTAAAATTTCATATATAAAAATCTAAAAATATAAATATAAGGTATATATATAAACAACATTTATACAAGTGCATATAAGGTTATTAAAAGTTTAGTAAAATTTGATTTGTTTGTTTTTAAGTTATAACATTCTTTTATGATTATGAAAAAATATCTCGAGTGTAACGCAGTTGCAGTTGATCGAACTGTTATCATCTGGTCAAAACTGCAATTCTCGGTCAAGGTTCAAAGTAATGTTCGCACGAGACTTTACTTTTTTTATTTTTTACTAGATTGAAGTAACCAATAGGTATACAGTCCACCTGATAAGTGGTTACTGGTTACTGCTGCCCATTACATCTGCAAATTCAAGTAGAACAGACGCTCCATCTAATAAAATAAAAATATTGAATTTTCGTATAATACTTTATATTTTAATGTGTTTTTATGAGTATGACTAGCATTCGCCTGCGACTTCGTCCGCGTAGAAGTCAAAAATGGTTATAATAGGATTTATAATTATGAATGGGTTTTGATGCTATTAATTTTGTTGTAACGTATAAATTATTATGATAAAATTGTACACTTATAAAATACTAGCTGTGGCACGCAGTTTCACTCGCTACTACGTAAGAAAGAATAAACAAACATGTATGTTATATAACCTATAGCCTTCATCAATAAATGTACTATTCAACACAAACATATTTTTTCAATTCGAACCAGTAGTTCCTGAGATTAGTGCGTTCAACCAAAGAAACTCTACTGCTTTGTAATATTACTATTGATATCAATCTTAATTATAGTGTAGGGATTGACGGTAACATGAAAATAAAATAGACTTAATATATTTTATTAAAACGATGCTCACGAAAGTCTTAAGGGGTATGACGTTTATTAAATTTTGAATCAGGCTTTACAACACAAAATTGGCATATTTAGTTGACTATAGAGCTGATTAAGATTAATTACTACTGTTACTCTTATTTTTAATTACCTAGCGGTGTGAGACGTGCTCTTTTGCATTTTCCAAACTTTTGCAGTTAATTGGAAGCATAACGAAAATATCATGATGCTTCCAATTAACTGCAAAAAATATTGTAATCGAAGACTCGTCAGTAGACCTGCGCATCTCGGCCGAATAAAAGTGCTGCAAAGATACTAAATGAGTAGAGTACCGAGTACTCGGCCAATCTCTACTTTTATCATTCAAATATTGCATGTATGTACACACGTTTATCTTCATAATTGTGAACCTATATTACATTATGTATACTAGGAAAATTTTAGTAGCAACTTGTGTCGCAATTTACATAAGGAGACCACATTTTCCATCATAATCCTCAGAATTAATGCGTAATGGAGATATACATATCTTCAAAATTAATGTTAGATATTGTAGACTGCACTGGAGGTGTTAGAGGTTCCACTCCCGACCAAACACACCAATTTTTGTCTTCTAACAGTAGTTAGGCGCAGCTGTGTTCTGACGTGTACGGTGGTAAGGAAAACATACGCACACAATTCGTTTTATCAATGTATTATTTTATTATGGTCATAGGGGCCCCATTTACCCTTATGTGCCGAGGGCCAATACAGGTGAAAGACGGTCCTGTAGGCGGCAGAGGCCTACAATCAAGTATCTTCATGATCATTTGCTTCTTTTTACCCAACTACAGCAAAGGAAAAATGTATATGGGTATGGATGTTCATCTAATAACTTCTTAACTAACTATCACTTCTTATAATTTCTGACCCTAATTACTTCTTAACTAGCTATCACAATTAGACAAATAAGGTGTCGTTAAATCCTCTTTATTGTCCGCTGGTTATATATTGCATGACGTTACGTTAAATTGACTACAGCGCTCTCTAGAGGACTTAAAGTAAAGAATTAAAAAAAAATGTTGTGTGTCTCAAATAATCTGGGTATTAAATGAAAGAGCTTTCTTAGCACATTTCAAATACGTAAACATTATTAGCTATTGCTCACGGCTTTGCTTGCAACCACCTAATAATTGCAAGAATTTATAAAATTACACATCAAATATTAAAAAACCAAACGTGAGCAGTAACAATAAGAGCCAGTCCACACGGCGCGTCGCGTTGCGTTGCGTCGTCGCAACGCAAAGGTTTTGACGCATAACCGGCCACACGGGCGCTGCGCCAACGCAGCGTTTTTACGACGTAGTAACGCTGCGTTGGTGACGCAATGAGTACTCCCCGCCCGCTTCGTCTCGGGCGCTGCAGTTCAGTCGCGTATGCACTGCGTCGACGCAGCGCATCGTGTGTACACTATGATTATTAATATGTAAACGACGCAGCGACAGCGCTAC
>DWNE01004710.1:0-14816 GCA_018249875.1 Cecropterus toxeus
AACGTGATGTTAAATAGCCTATAGCCTTCCTCAATAGATGGACAATTCAACACATTTTTTTATATAAATATAAAGTAGCAAACGAGCAAGCAGCCCATGGTAAGTGGTTACTGCCAACCATGGACATTTGTAAGCAACTTCATATAGACCAGGGGTTCTATATGAGGTCTATCACAGATGCGTTTCTACTCCTGAGGACTGAGATGGTCGCCTCATATAAAAGTGAGCCGGCAACCACACCTTCCACCGAAACGCAAAAACTGGTTCAAGCTAGAAATAGGTGTTATTTTTTATATATTTTTTCAGTTCGATCCAGTAGTTCCTGAGATCAGCGCGTTCTACCAAACAAACTCTTCAGCTTTATATTAGTATAATTTAAAAATCCGACATCGATAAACTTTTTTGTTCGTGTGGTAGTCATGTGTCAGTGACAGTGACAGCCACTGCCGCCACTACCACTTACTGTACGGTACCTTCCCAAGTTTCCAATTTGCACAAAAATTTGAAATAATTTTCAATAAGTTTTACTTTAACGATTGATTTTTTCTTACCTCTTTCCATATGGTATAAAATTGAATTATAATTATTATGTCGTCGAATACGGTGGATAATGTTCAGACAAATATTGATACAAATGAAGATTCCGAAGATTCGCCTCCAGAAATTGAGACGAAATATCCATTATTATCATTTGAAAAGCAAATTTTTATGGATATTTTTGAAAAAGATGCCCTTTTAATTATGGCTAAGTATGTTTTTTTTTATACCGATAACTGTCATAATTTCAACAAATATTACGAAATGAAAAGTCGGGTAAAAATAATTATTTCTCTTTTGTTTCAGGGGTATAAATTATCACTCAATCTTAGCCAACTTATTATGGTTATACAAGGACCCTAGTCATTTAGTATTAGTAATAAATAGCAGTGAACACGAGGAAAAGTATTTTGCTGAAAAGTTCAAGTTAGTTCCATTACCAAATATTGGAGCGGAAAGGTAAGCCATTATCTTATATGTATGCTAATTGATAATTGGTCATAACAGGCATCCGTATCTGTTTTTGTACACAATTTAGGATTCTACTGTAGAATCCTTCATCTTCCACTTAAAATAACAATGTTGCTTTAATCATTTATCAAAAATATTGCCTTTGTATATTAACAATAGATATATTTTTATTGGGAAGTAATTCTACAGGTATTCTGACTTGTATATGAGGCAAGTAACTTAAGTATCTCAGAAGACAATGCATCTGAGTTCGACTTCAGGTAGAACCCTTGTTCTATGTGGAGTTGGTTATAGATATCTATGGACAGCAGTGACCACTTACCAGAAAGTAGGATACTAATTGCTTCTTCATTATAATAAAAAGCATCTTTGGCTTTTTTTTTAGAGAAAAGGCATATTTAGAAGGTGGGGTGCATTTCGTTTCGACCAGGATTTTGGTTGTGGATTTATTAAAGAATCGAGTACCTGTAATGCACATTACTGGAATTGTTGTTTTGAGAGCCCACACTGTTTTGGAATCATGCCAAGAAGCATTTGTTTTGAGGTTGTTCAGACAAAAAAATAAGGTACATATGACAACTTTCAAATTGTAAGTTGCAACTAGTAACATTGTTTATACATTTAAATGAAAAATTTGAATGCTTAAATTGAAATTTTTGTTCAAATAGTTCAAATGTTTCCTGTTTTTGTATAAATAGTGAAGTAAAAGTATGATATATATTTTTAGATTGGTTTATTTAGTAGCTTTAATGTGATACCCATATTGTCATAATAGTAAAAAAAATCATCCCTCCACCTGGTATCTGTTTCAAATATGGTTGTTTATTTCAGACAGGATTCATTAAGGCATTTTCAAATTCTCCCATATCATTTACATTTGGTTACAATCAAGTGGAGAAAATAATGAGAGCATTGTTTGTAACAGAACTATTCTTATGGCCAAGGTTTGTAATGAAACACACTATGAGATGTAATTATTACTCATATGTATCTATGTGTACTTTTTATACAATACAGAATCTAAACTCGTCATTCAGATGTCTGTCTGACCAGGGATCGAACCCGGAACCCACTGCGTGTCAGATCGGTATGGTGACCATTCCGCCATGCGGGTTGTCATTACTTACCTCAGAAACTTCGAAACTGATTTCAAAGAAATTTGGGAAAGTGGGTGGTTTCAGCATGAAATATACTGTTGATTTGATAGATGGCACATTAAACAACTCTATAAAGGTTTTTATAGCAGGAAAGTGTCTAAGGACGCAGACACGAAAGTGTTAACGCGAGTTTAATAGAAACATAGAAAGAATGTTCAGACACACATAAGTGATATATAAATGAAACAGTTTATCTTATAGATAATAGTTATTACTTTGTATAATATGTTTATGAAATTTTGAAATGTGATATAACAAGTATGGCTTAACTAGGAAGGTACAACTGCCACACCTATTTTTAGTGTGAATTAGATCTTCCATTTCAGAAGGTACCTGTATACTTATGCAGTAACTATATTATTCCTCAGTAGTCTTCTCCACGTGGAACCCTAGATCTCTTTGGAGATAATGATATCCATGATCGGCAGTGATTATTTACTAGCAAAGGCAATGCATGTCGTTTGCTTCTTCAAATTTAATATAACCATCCAAGTGCGAGTCGGACTCGCACATGAAGGGTACCGTACCGTTATCTATCAATAAACATTCGTTGGATGAAAGCCCCCTTAAATATTAATTTTATTCTGTTTGTATTTGTTGTTATAGCGGCAACAGAAATACATCATCTGTGAAAATTTGATCTAGCTATTACGGTTCGTATGACACACAGACGATAGCCTGGTGATAGACAGATGTACTGGGGAGACTTAGTAATAGGATCCGTTTTTACCCTTTGAGAACCCTAAAAAAGATTGTTTACTTTTGCTCATGTTTCAAGGTTTCATGGCATTATCATCAAGAACCTTAAGGCAAGGCAGGCACAAGTGGTGGAGCTACATGTGGACCTCTCACCAAGTGCGCTTCAAATACAGAACTGCTTGCTTGATATAATGAATTATACTGTGAAACAGCTTAAGAGCATTAATAGAACGATAGACATGCAGGTATACTTGCATCTTTATTGATAATTATTAGCTGCTTTGAACAAAAATTATATAAAAACCTGCCTCATTTATTGTCATAGGCAATATTGTGATGTCTTGAAAATCTGCACTTTTCTATACGATCATTATTCCTAAAGTATATAAAAACTTCCTTATTGTATATAAAAACCTAAAAAGACTGCTTTGAATAACAATAACTGTTTCAACTAAAAAAATGTTTGGATTTCAGGAAATAACGACAGAAAATTGCATTACCAAGAAATTTCACAAAATACTGCAGTCACAGCTGGACTGTGTCTGGCACCAACTGAGCACAAGAACTAAAGAATTTATACAAGATCTGAAAGTACTCAGGACCATGATTATGTGAGAACACATCCTTTTTACTATGTATTTTTTTTAACCTGATAACATTTTACAAATCAAGGCTCCATGCACGAAAAAGTGTCACGTTCCGTTAGAACTTGAACGTTCAAGCGAGAGCGCGGAAAAAATATCTGAATTAACGATTGAAAGTAAATGTTAATTTATCGAATAATTATAAATTTCAAGTAACTCCTTTGTACTATACGAAGTATTGATAATTCAGTGATAATAATTCAACTCAAATCATATAAGTATGCAATTTTTCGTCATTATATAAGTATGCAGTTTTTTATGTTTTTTGTGACGTTATCATGTAAAAATTTTGGCCGTAAAACGAAATTACAGGCAACCAATTTTTTTTTATAAGATTGAAATAACAAACGAGTATATGTTTGCTATTTCAATGCTGACGGTAAGTGGTTACAGCCGCCCATGAACACCTGTGAGTAACTTCAAATAGAACAGGAGTTCTATCTAAAGTTTGACTCGGATACGTTACTATTCCCGAGTACTAAGATGGTCTTCTCATATGTAAGTGAGCTGGCAACCACACCCTCCAACCGAAACGCAAGAACTGCTTCAGGCTGGTAATAGGTGTGGCGGTGGTACCCCATTCAAACTACACTGGTTCGACCACCTGGTAAAGTTGGACTACCTCAATACGTTGCTATTCCCGAGGACTAAGTCGATCGCCTCATATGTAAGTCAGAAGTTTATAAAGTAGACTTTCCAGCAGTGGAATTCTAAAGGCTGATAGATGAGTATACATACTACAAGATAACAATGAAGGTAGATTTATGCGTTTCAGAAATCTAATACATGATGATGCTGTATCATTTTACGCATTAGTCAGTAAATATAGGACCCCTGAATATGCCAAAGTCAATTCTGGATGGATTCTCCTTGACTCTGCAGAGAAGTTATTTAAATTAGCGAAGGGAAGAGTATTTAATCAATCCAATGGTGAATATAACTATCAATTCTTTTAATTGTTATACTAAAGAACTAAAGTGCAGCTGCCTTTAGGCAGGCAATATAAGTCTTTTTATTATTTAGTTACTTGAGATTAAAAAATGAAGATTGGGTAGAGACCAGTAAATCTTTTTTCTGGACGCTATATTTATATATAAACATAATTTAAGTGTTTGGCATAACCATAGATTTTTCATCTTTATTTAAAGCCTAATATTATTATAGAATTTGATCCCGAGCCGTCTCCAAAATGGAAATGTCTGAGTGACTTGCTATTAGAAGAGATACCAGAAGAAGTAAAGAAAAACAGTAATGGAACTGTCTCTAACACAAAAATATTGATCCTCTGTCTAGATAATAAGACATGTTGCCAGCTTAGTCACTTTCTCACGATGGGAGCGAATAAATATTTATTTTACACAGCCTTTAAAAAGGATTTAGTAATAAATTCAGTGTCGTCTAAGTACAACACCCTAAAAGCCAGTTTTCCTTTAAAATGTGATGGGCAAAAAGAGATAAGTGATGATATAAAAATTAAGGAAGACATTGAAGCACAGAGCGAAATATGTGACAATGAAGATTTAAATACGAGTGACATGAGTAAATCTAATTTTGTTCTAACACTCACTCAAGTGGCAACGCAAAGTAAGAAGAATGGAGATCAACTAAATGAAAGTGTATTTGAATCAATATCTCAGGTATATCATAGCACATTTTTTTCTTGTTTTTTATTAGATTGAAGTAACAAACGAGCATTCAATCCACCTGATGTTAAGTGGTTACTGCCGCCCATGGATGTATGTAAGCGACTTCATATAGAACAGAGGTTCTATATGAAGTCGATCAGTGATGAATTGCTACTACCGAGGACTGAGATGGTCATCTCATATATGTTTAGGTACGCCGGCACCCACAACCTTCCAACGAAACAAAAAACTGCTTCACACTAGAAATAGGTGTGGCGTTGATACCTTCCCGGCCGAACTACACTGGCTCTACCACCCAGCCTAAATTATTAAATAATATTTTTTTAAATTTTCTTACTAGAATCTGGTGTGTGGCTCACTTTCATATGATCTGAATTTAAAGGTGGTAGGAGTTTTTGTGGTTGAACTCCGGAAGGACCACTGCAACGCCTATTTCTGCCTTATAACAGCAATGTTATGTGCTACTGTTTTGATCTGAAGTGAGGTAAGGATGTCGCTTATTTGAGGCTTTCCAACTTGGTTCTTAGGGATAGCAACAAATCTGTGGCTAACCTTACGTAAGATCAGCTTACCTGGGGTTGATAACAAATGTAAAAAAAATATGGCGACCATGTACTCAGGAGTAGCGACGCATCTGTGATTGACTTCAGATAGAACCCCTGCTCTATATGAAGTTTCTTACAGATGTCAACCGGCGGCAGTGGCTACTTACCATCAGGTGGACTGCAGATTCATTTGAAACTTCAATGTTATAAAAAAAAAGAATTTTGGTTATATGATCATTATGACGACCCGCGGGGCGGAGCGGTCACCATACCGGTCTGACACGCAGTGGGTCCCGGGTTTGAACCCTGGCTAGACAGAAATGTGAATGTCGAGTTTATATTTCTGTACTGGGTCTGGGTGTTTGTGTATTCGTCGATGTGTGTCCATGGCACCCACGACACAGGAGAAAATCCTACTGTGGGGCTATGAGTGTAGAAAGCGTTATTTTATAGCAGATATATAAGTATTGGTATCACTACAATATTTTGAAACTTTACAGATAGACAGCTTAGATCTAACACAACTTGAGAGTGAAAAGCCAATAATTTGTATCCAAACATTTAAACAACACGGAAATAACTATTCACTCGAAGAAACGTTAGAATCTCTACGCCCTGAATATATAATACTATATCATTCTGATGTATCAGCTGTGAGGCAAATAGAATTGTATGAAAACAGAAAGAAACCAGACGAAACAAACTCAAAAGTTTACTTTTTGATTCACGACAAAACTGTTGAGGAGCAAGCATATCTAACATCATTGAAAAGAGAAAAACGTGCGTTTGAATTACTTATTCAAACTAAGAGTGTAAGTTTAAAGTTACATAATAATTAATAATTAAATCGGTACGCAAGAATTTGTGTCCTATAATTATTACGTCTTATTCGGGACGCCTGAAACATTATCTTGGCAAGCATCAGCTTTTAGAGAATTTTAACAAATTTTAGTACAATTAGCAACGCAACGTGACCCATATAATATCGGACGCATATATTTGCCAGGCGGTAGATCCAATGTAGTTCGACCGGGTGGTACCACCGCCACATTTGTTTCTTGCGTTTCGGAAAGGTGTGGTTGCTGTCTCACTTATATAAGAGACGACCATCTTAGTCCTCGGGAGTACCAGTGCATTGTTGATCGACTTCAGATTGTTATGTTATTCGTCTCGTGACCCTTAGATAATGTAGTCGGCGGTTCAATTCGACTAATACTAAATTGACTAATATTAATGCCATGAAATCTAAAAATGCTTTTTGCAATCATTGATTTAGGTTATGGTAGTGCCGAAGTATCAAGATGGTAAATCCGATGAATATTTCAATCTCAATGTAGAAGAAGAAGTGGAACCGGTGGATACAAGGAAAGCTGGTAAATGACAATAAATTCTTATGTAATGTATTAATTGCCGAATGGGGTGAGTCTGTGGCGTCTGACGACAGTCTTGAATAGCATCACTTCCTCTCTTCCTGGATGTATTTGGAGGCAACATTTGGACGAATGTATTTGGAAAACAAAATGTTGGAGATTGCTGCATTTGCCTGTACAAAATCAACACTACTGCATACATTAACAGGCATGCCAGACGTTGACCTTGACAAACCCCTGTTACGGAAGGCCTAGGTCCAGCAGTGGACATCAAATGGTTCGTAGATGGATAAATAAAATTGATAGTAGTAGATAGTACTTTATATAGATTAAACACTGGATCGTAAGACTACGATTCAATGCGTATCTATGTTACGTGCGTAATAAGACTACGATTCAATGGGAAACTATGTTACATGCACTAATTTTCTACCTTTTTTAAAATTTAGAATTAGCAAACGAGCATGCAGTCCATCTGATGTAAGTGGCCACTACCGCCCATGGACATGTGTCACGCAACTTCTATAGAACAGAGATTCTATCTGAAATCTATCACAGATGCGTTGCTACTCACGAGGACTAAGTTGTTCTTACATAACATTGAGCCGGCAACCACAGTCTTCCACCTCGCAAGAACTGCTTCACGCTCAAAATAGGTGTGGCGGTGGTACCTCCCCGGTCGAACCATGTACGTTCTACCTTCAAATTACTAAGTAATCTTGAAATTTCTTTACAGGTGGTCAAAATGTGACTAAGGAGAAACCAGTGGTGATAGTAGATATGAGAGAGTTTCGGTCAGATCTTCCAGCATTACTTCACAAAAAAGGAATTAACATTGAACCAGTTACAATAGCAGTAAGTAATATACAACTCACCATTAATTTTTCCTCATTTATTTTAGAAATATCTTTTTTCATCTGATTGAAATAGCAAACGAGCATGCCGTTCAGTGGTTATTGCCGCCCATGCACGTCTTCATATAGAACAGGGGTTCCATCTGAAGTCGATCACAGATGCATTGCTACTCCTGAAGATTAAGATGACCGCCTCATATATAAGTGTACCGGCTACCACGCCTTTCAACGCAAGAATTTCTGCCCGCTGGAAATAAATTTAAAATGCACTTTTCTTTGACTGTACCCAGAGACGATACATGGCATACCTCATTACATCTCATCCAAAGGTAATATATTAATAATAAATTAACTTTACTTTTAGATCGGCGATTATATCCTAACTCCCGACATATGTGTGGAAAGAAAATCTATATCAGATCTGATTGGCTCACTCAATTCAGGCCGCTTGTACACACAGTGCACTCAAATGTGTCGCAACTACAGTCGGCCAATCTTGCTTATCGAATTTGACCAAAATAAACCATTCAACTTGCAGGTATTTCAAACTTGTGTATATATTTCAAAAGTAATAATTTAGCATACTGTCGACTTGATTGGATTTGAGTCGTACATAAGGTCACCATCAGATGCATTGCTAATACTTAAAACCGAATTAAAACGGTTCTTGTTCGTACTATGCCTGTACCTTTATGTACATTTTTTGTACCTAAACCTAACGATAAGGCAGTCGGGCTATCTGATGGTAAGTAGTTACCGTCGCCTATGTACTTACAACACCAGGGGAGTCGCCAATGCAACGCCGACTTTTAAGAACTCTTTTCACACCTTTTTTGAAGAGCCCCATAGCGCACCCGGAATACCTCAGTGTACATTACTACTTAACTGTATGTCAATGGCACTCCTGAGTCAAACTATGAAGAATTCTGCCACATTGGTTCTCTACTAAATAGAGAAATAACTAGTTTTCAATTAGCTATATCTTGTCGCAGTACACCTGTACGTTTTATATCTTTTAAGATTCTTAAATCTCATAAATAAATAACACAAAATAATGCTAAAAATTGCAGGGCAGTCTTGTGGTATCAACCGACATGTCTAGCGCAGATATACAGCAAAAACTCCAGCTGCTAACGATACATTTTCCAAGATTGAAGCTGGTGTGGTCGCCTAGCCCGTATGCAACAGCTGAGCTATTTTACGAATTAAAGGTAAATTTACTATTGCGATTTGAACATCAAAAAGAGAGTTGATTCTGATGAATGTTAGTTTAGTTCATTGTATTCATTCAGATTGTCTAAAATAAAATAATCAGAATGTATTTGATTTTTTTTCTACAATTTTGTTTGTGTATTAGCTATATTGCATGCAGCTAATTTTATTCTAATTCTGTTTTCCTAAAATAAAAGTTTTTATTATAACTGCCAGTTAGGTAATAAAAAAACTCAAATAATTTAAATTATTAATTATGTATTTTTATTTTTCTAAATCGTAATTAGAATAATAATTATGTAACCTGGCTCTTAAACTAAATAAATTTTCGGAATGGTTAATAAATAATACCGTTACTTTGCAGCAAGGACGAAAAAACCCTAACATAGAAGAGGCTGTAGCACTTAGCGGCGAAAATGCCGCAGACGACATGTGCTACGAGAGGTACAATATACTGGTCCATGATTTTGTGCAAAAATTACCAGGAGTCAACTCAAAGAACATAACAAGACTAATGAACAGAGGGATATCCTTAGATCACTTAATAACACTAACTAAGGTAATATATATTTTTTAACCGACTTCCAAAAAGGAGGAGGTTCTCAATTTGTATTTTTATTTGTAGAAGTTGTACTATGTAATAAAAAACCTCCATATCAGATAGGCAGTTGACCCAATATCTGCCACAAATACACTGCTTTCTAAACTTATAGCCCCCACACTAGGATTTTCCCCTGTGTCATTCGTACCATCTTCACCCAGACCCAGTCTTATCTCATCATTCAGATGTCTGTCTGGCCGGGAATTGAACCCGGGATCCACTACGTGTCAAACTGCTATGGTGATCGCTCCGCCACGCGGGTCGCCAAAAACGTATATCTACCCCGAGAGACAGTCGAAATGCCTTATAACTGTCTCTTGCTTACCACGCCATTCAAACCAGAGCTAAACTACTACTGTGCTTCCGAAAAAAAACTAAAATTGCTTATTTGGTACACGTAAACGCCGACGTAAATGACATAACATCACTTAAGTCATTGCTGTACCAAATAAACGAACTGAGACAATTCTAATGATATGTCATCCATCATAATACGTCAAGCCGTTTGGGCTGTACCGTGTGCCAAAGAAAATTCTCGAAAAACATTACCCTCCTTCTGACTCAGTCGGGTAAAAAGTAAAAACACAGAATTTTTCAATAGCTTTTATTTTTAGGAACAATTATCCGAAATAATGGAGAACAAAAGTGAAGCAGACGTCTTGTATTCCATACTACATGTAAAGGCAAAACCTGCGGATGCCAAAGATGAAAAACCATTTGGCAAAAGGAAATTTACAGGAAAGTCGTACAAAAACAAAAAATATTAATATTATATATACTCATTTGTACATTGTATAAAAATTATAAATACTTTAATTAAAAATTGTTGTTTGGCCGCCAAAAATTACTTTGAATTATTAAAACTTTTAAATCCATTAAATTATCAGATTAATGAGTATTTTTAATATCCATCAATGAAAACGCCATGGACCTAAAACAATGATTTGGTTTATTCCCACTTTCATGACAAAGAATTGTCAAATATTATAAATATAAGTTAGTTATATCTAAAGGGTTTATTTACAATGATCATGAAAACTACTTACAATTATTTATTATTATATTGTCGCTACATAGGTTTCTAGAGCATTTTTTAGTCAAACTTATATATTTAATGCCATATTATTTAGAAAATACAATATCATTCAATTTTTTACCTTTCTATGTCAAAATGTTTTTTATTTAATACACCATATCAGGAATTCACAAATAGGTCTTCCTTATCACTTACGAATAATATCATATAGAATTAAATCTATGAATAAAGTTTGCTTCCATAATTTTTTTAAGCATATCGACTACTGACACATTGAAGATATAATTGAGGACGATTGAAGATTAATTTCTGCAAGTGCATGTAATCAAGATCATATAATGAATGCATGTGTGCTATATATCTCATTAATTACACTAAATTATTAGCTTTAAATATCAATGATATGGAAGGTACAATTTTATCACATTCACAAATGTCTAGTTAGTAGTTACGAACCAAAATTTTGTAACAAACGCAACTGAACAATAACAGAGCTACGATCAAAGATATTAGTCACTCACGGGACTGGTGGCTCTTGTCGGTGAGCGGTACGTAAATAACGCTCATTAATGTTTTCACTGTTGTTGTACCATCGGCTGCTTTATCGACCTGTTAAAAAATGCATATTATCTAATTATGTCCAATGACCATATAAAATAAATTTAAAATCTTTTCTTAATTCTTAATAATTTAAATTATAACATAAAGACGAAAGTTTATGGCCCCGGATCTTCAATTATTTTTAAGTGGGGCAAAAACTTAAATATGCCGCCCCTGCCCCCTTGAATTTCTTTTTACCATAATTTGGGCCATCAAATATGTAATAATTGGTGATCATTAAAACGTATACGTGCCAAGAGTTCCACTTCCTGCTGACTAGGCGTCCCAATGGTCAAAGTTAATTCGACGATAAGTTGCACATTCGTTAGCAAGGTTTGAATTTGCCGCCCTTTGAACTTGCCGCCCGGGGCATAGACCCCGTATTGCCCCCCCTAGATCCGGGGTTGAAGTTTATATGGACGTATGACATTATGTTGGGTACTTTTTACAAAAAAAACCTAATGATTGTATATTGCTGAAATTCGGCACACAGTTTATGACTCGGAAAAACACATGGGAGATCTATTACAGAGTTATACGTGAACGTAGCGGAAGGAATCAGAAGAATAAGCTGGTCATTTATGAATGCAGTATGTTCTGTTATTTCGTTGCTAGAATTAGATATTTCAAATTTTCCAACAGTAGAATACAAATATAATTACGCATTATAAATATATTTTTACCTGTGTCAGATGCTGTTCACCACCTTCTGGGCCAACAGGCACAATTAGCCGGCCGCCAGGCTTAAGCTGGTCTACCAACTGTTAATGAGAAAATCTGTGTATTTGACTGGTAAAATATACTAACATATTTTTGAAACTATTTTCCATATTGAGCAGTCCATAGTTTTCGTAGTATAGTTTCATTGTTTTAGTGAAATGCAATTACTGAAATGACATTGTTTTCTTTGAACACGAAAAATTTATTTCGTTTTTAGGGGTATTTCACCCATAATTAGGTCATTTTAAATCGCACATTGCGGTTCGTACACTTGTACAAATGTACGACATGGGGACTCACTGCGTATTAACATGTATAAAAAAGCTCGAAGCACTTACAGCCTGGGGTAATGTAGGTGCTGCAGCGCCAACATGGATCGCATTGTAAGGTGCCTCAGGTGGATAGCCCTGACGTCCATCTCCAACTGAAAATAGGCAAGTGTTCATATTCTGGCTTTTTTTTATCTGACTCAAGTAGGAAACGCTCATGCAGTTCATCTGATGGTAAGTGGATCTGCCACCCATTGTCATCCGTAAACAACTTCATATAGAACAGTGGTTTTATCTGAAATCGATCACAGATGAGTTGCTACTACACAGGAATAAGTAAGTCACCACATAATCCTCATTTACAAGAAAGGCGGCAACCACACCCTTCCACCGAAACGCAGGAAATGCTTCACGCTAGAAATAGGTGTGGCAGTGGTACCTCCCCGGTCGAACTACTGAGTAGTAAATTATGATTAATGAGTATTAATCGTAATTTACCATGTGGTAGAAACCACGTGGTGAATTGTGATTGATGATTTATATAATTATAAAATAATAACATTGCTTTACAAAACCCAATAAATTATTGCAATCATTATATACTGTAAGAATGATCACACCAAAGTAATCACATAATACCTATGTAACATGATAAATTTTTATGAATATATATTGATGAAAAACCAGTGCTTTCTACACTTTTTCAATCTATGATTACATAGAAATGTTTTGCTATCCTTGCACTTTATTTTTTGTTTTAGTCATTATTAATTTTCATAATAGGTAAATGACACAACTGTCTATATATAAACTTACTAATATCTTATAATTAACATTCGCTTAGTAAAATATCTTTTATACTTTGTATTGCCATGTTCTTGACTTCCATGACCCCCTTGTTTACGTTTAACTGTAAAAGTTAAAACAACATTTAACTTACCAACCAGTTTAATTCTTTCTTTAAGTAGTTCAGGGTTATCCTGTTGAATGTTCTTGGTTGCGAACGCCACCAGTTCAGGTATATGGTCGATTCCTACGACCCGTCCATTCTCGCCGAGCATCAGCGCCATACATGCCGTGAGATAACCTGAACCCGATCCAACATCCAGTGCCTTCTCACCAGGTATCAATTGCGCTTTTAATTTCTCTAAAGCATGTGCATGCTGGAATTTTATGATTTATTTGTGATGATCTATTGGGTAACATTACTTTATCGTGTTAAAAGTAAATATGAATTTATGTTTGTATATAAAAAATCTATGAAAAGATCCTTATTTGCGGGGGTTATTTTCTGCCCTTAAGATGCGAATACAAAAACCATGACCAGCAATACTCAAAGAAATCAGACACACTAACAGAATGTGCCAAATCTGTTTACTTGTACCGACTATAAGGAAACTGTTTGCTACAAATACAAGAAAATCGTCATAATTTTTAAGTTTCAAATCGGTACTGAAAATACGAATGCAGAAACTGTGAATCTTTGACTCGATCGTAATTGACCAAACTTTCATTGGTAGATGTGATTGTCTTATAATCACACCTTAAGAATTATGTTGTAACTGTAAAGTAGGAGATCTACAACTAGTAGTACATTTATTAATTCAATTACCAACACACTGTGCACTAATGTTTGTGCATTATAGTCAAGTAACTACAGTTTAATTACCAGTTCTCATGTTCCATTAATGTAGGTAATGATACAAGAAATGTTTAAACTTTCTCAGGAGGTAATAATGCAACTTTTTTATATTATTGATGAAGTAGCAAACATGCTGAGCATGCTGTCCACCTGCTCCTGCCACCCACGGACATATGTCCCAATCTCAGATAAAATAAGTTTTACCTGAGGTTCACCACAGATGCTATACCATAATGTTTATAGGCAGCAGTAACCACTTAGCACCAGGCTGTATCAGCTGTATGTACATATTTTGTTTCATGTATAGTATAAAAAAGCTGGTCGAATGTCTATAGTTGACAGAAACTACTTTCAATTGGATCGTCATTTGTATTACATGATTCTAGTCTAGATTTTAAGAAAATGAAGTATAATAATTTTATGAAAAATTATCATATTACATGTAAACGATAATAAACAATTATCCTGCCTAAATACTATAAGAACACAATGAAATATACAATCAGATCACCACCCAAAAGTACAAAATTCATGGAAATACTCCACAAAATACTTAAGTGTTGCTTATATTTAAATTTTAATGTAATTCTATGACAATTACCAGATATTTAAATTATCAACCCAATAAGTCACTTAGCAAAAACAAAATGAAAAAAAACTCAATTACTAAATTAACTCATTAAAAAAAAAATGTAATATATAATTTTTACGACCCGCGTGGTCGAGCGGTCACCATACCGATCTAACGCGCAATGGGTCCCGGGTTCGATTCCCGGCCAGACAGAAATATGAATGATGAGTTTAGATTTCTGT
>DWNE01004711.1:0-14814 GCA_018249875.1 Cecropterus toxeus
AAACGCTTTCTACACTCTTAGCCCTACAATAGGATTTTCTCTCGTGTCTTGGGTGCCATGGACACACAAAGACGAAAACACAAACGCACAGACCCAGAACAGAAATCTAAACTCGTCATTCACATTTCTGTCTGGTCGGGGATCGTACCCGGGACCCACTGCATGTCAAACCGGTATGGTGACCGCTCCGCCACGCGGATCAAATACGTCACATACGTCATGTACAAAGCCTATTACGGATAAACAGATGTGCTTGGAAGTTAAATTTTCACATATGATAATGATAAAATTAACGAAATTGCTGATTAGTGTAGGTATTTATTTCCTAAGTTTTATACCACCTATACACTATTGTAACTAATTTTAGTATCTAGTAGTTATTGCTGATATCAACTACAAGAACTTCGAATGATTTTCCGATGTTTAACGCGACCTGAATGATAAATTTAGAAATGAGTTGTTAAGCAACGCCCCGTTGTATGAGTTTTATGCCGATCGATGGATAGACGGATCGGCGAGTATCATCCGAAAATACGTAATCACCATAATTTATACACCTACTTATGAGTACGACATCGCGTCAAACTCAGAACATGATTGCGCGTTGGCTTGAATTTTATTCATATACATATTAAAAAAAACATTCAATAAAATTTATAAATATGTATATCGTAGGTACTTGGTAGTCTCTGTAGTTACGGGAGCAGAATAGGGGTAGCCCTATTCTGCCCTATTCTGCTGACAGGCAGGGGATACCGTAGGGTATCCCCTGCCTGTCGTAAGAGGCGATTAAAAGGGGGCTTCCGGGGTTGCGAGTGGTAAGAGTAGGAGCTCCAGCCGCCCAGACAAGCGACCCCGGGAAGGACAACGGCACATGTGGTCACATGCCGTCGTAAACACCTGAAGGCACGGTGAGCGTAAATACTATGTACCGGGAAAGAGCCCCAAAGGATCGCACTTGGAGGACTCTGGTTGTGTTCCGTTCCGGAGTACCCGGAGTCCTCCACACAGCGCTGAGGACGGCCACCGGGGGGGTTTTAGTGCGGTAAACCTCCCACATAACCCGGCGTTACTCCCACGGTACTTTTTGAAGGTTTCCCCTCGTGACAAAAAAAAGGTACTTGGTAGTGGATATTTTTTTACTTTTCTAGCCTGTATCCGGGGAGTAGAGTACGGCTAGGGTATCCACTTGCTGTCGTAAGAGGCGACTAGAACGGTGCTTCTTTGGTTGCGGGCGGCTAGATTGGGAGCTCGAACCGTACAACCCGCAACCCCTAGAGGGACGGCGCCATGTGTGGCTGCTTGTCGTTACAGACATTGAATGGTGTAGGGGGACACTTACACGTCTCCCAAGAGATGAGCCCGTGAAGGGCGCGGCGCTAGGGGGCACCGATGTGTTCCATTGGAGATCCCGGAGTCCCCTGCAAGCGCTTAGGAAGGCCACCGAGGGAGTTTTAATGGGTCAAAGTCCCACATAATCCGGAGTCTCTCTCAATGCTTCGGTGTGCATTTTGAAGGTTTCCACCGTCACCAAAGAAAAAAGATATTGTTGTCACAAAACTTTTGGTTTAAATTTCACCGCTACGCATAGGTATCTATAGTTATGGTAAAAATGTTTTTCTAATTCAAAGTCTGCGTTTAATAGTGCAAAAGGCCTAAAACGACTTATTCATGAAACCAATTTAACAATAAAATTTAACAACAGTTTATATTTGATATTAAGTTGATTGTTTTAATGAGTACATATTTTGATTTTTTTCTTCTGTTCGTTTAAAAAGATTGGTTTGGTGTTATCACCATACGCCTAGGGTGCCTTTTCTCAAGCCAGTTTTATTTTTATACCAAAAGAATTCAAAATATGGATAGTATTATACTTATCCATATTTATGACTGAATGAACTTGGTCCAATAATTTCACGTTAAGGACTCGACGAAATAATCTATCGCATAAAAAGTGCTAACATTTTTAGGGTTCCGTACCTAAAGGGTAAAAACGGAACACTATTACTAAAACTCCATTGTCCGTCTGTCTGTCACCAGGCTGTATTTCACGAACCGTGATAGCTAGACAGTTGAAATTTTCACAGTTGATGTATTTCTGTTGCCGCTGTAACAACAAATACTAAGTACTAGGTAACTAAGTAACTGGTACTAAGTAACTAAATAAGGGGGACTCCCATGCAATAATTATGATTTTTTTGCCGTTTTTATAGATAATGGTACGGAAACCTCTGAGTTCAAGTCCGAATCGCACTTGGCCGATTTTTTCTGTGTACGTACTGTTCAAAAAGTAGATAAAAACGAGTTATCGATACGCATTTTTTTAAATTTTATTATGTTATTAATAAAAGTAAGACAAATCAACAAAACACGACTATCACATACTTATTTTATTATATTATTAAGTTATTCCTAATTTGTATGCGTATAATACAAATAATATTGATATAGTTAGGTATTAATATATTCTGTAAGCTATTATTAAATACAGGAGTAGGTGTTTCTAATGTGTTATTTAGGCATGCATTTGCACCATGACGTTATACTCGTTGACATGGTCGCACGGCTACTATCGGAAATTATCTTCCGTGTCGATCAATACGATAAAATATAGTACACATGTACCATAAAATATAGTACACGTGTACACACAGTTTCGTCTAAAACTGTCTTACATGTGTAAAAGGAAAAGCTTCGATGAACGTATGTGTATTCAGTACTGAAACGTTCGTGCAATAAGAAAATCTAAATATTTACTGAGTCATAAAATTACGGGCGTATTTTTTAAATTAACATACATTTTTACTCATATTATTCATTCTCTGAAAATTAAAGAGGTTAAATATGTATTTGGAAAGCTCGCGGCTACGACAACAGCGGCTTCGTTTGTTTTTTATTTAATATTTTCATTATGATATGGGTTATGATGAGGGCTAATATGATTCAAAGCTTCATTTTGTTATTTCTTAGAACCGAAAAAACTTTTCGAATGTTTCTTTTGTAATAATAAAAATTCGGACGTTTTTTTTAATTTATATAGGTCCCGTAAACGTTGACTCTACAATTAGACAATGTATGTGTGTAATTATTTACTGTTTATTACACAATGGAATAAGGAAATATGTTTGAATAAATTTTTCAAAGCAATATTTAATCAATTTCGCTTGTGGTAAATGTTGTTTTATTTTAATAATTATCATATTAATCCTTTGAAAAAAAAAGGATTTTGCAAAAGGGGAATGCTCGTATTTTGACCTTTGCCCTTTTTTAGGATTTAAATTATCTTACTCGTACATTTTTTTAATAAGGTTTAAAACTTTGGCAGTATAAGTCTACAAAAAAAAACAACAAGGAAAATTTACCCATAGTGACAGCGTAGCTATTTATACATTAACTGGAGTTTCACAATAATCACTTTTTGGGGAGATTGAATGCATAGAATGAGTAAAGACAATTTACCCCTTTTTTAGAAAATTGGTTATGATTTGGGTTGTGGCTCAGGTTTCTTGATAGGCTTGGTATGTTACGCACAGTAGCAGTTTATAGAACTTCGTTTTAACCATCTGGAATTTAGACCGTCAATTCGCGAAACAGTTATTGTTAAGCGAATACCGTTAAGTCAATACCACACGGTATTGATAGAATTTGTCATAAAAAAAAACTTAAAGTATTTTTAACGTGTAAGGTTGTATCATCAACTTAAGTATAGTAAATCATGTAAATTTGCTGTACCTAAATATCTTCGGTACATACGATACAAATATTTATCATATTATATAATTTATGACATATTACATGATACAAATATTTGCCTTGAATTGTGTAGGTATCACTTAGGTATATGTCCTATACAATTATTTTTTGAAATATGTACATCTCAATGCAGACAGAGTGGTAGACTTTATATTGCATTGCCAGAATAGTGACGAAATCTCAGGCATGTAATTTTCCAAGATGTCTTCCTACGCCGGGGCACCCGAACATAAAGAATTTCTAATATCTGCATAAGTAAAAAAAATCAAAGGTATCTGAGGATCAAGTAGTATCACCAATGTGATACAAGTATTATATAATATCACAACTATAAGTTGAAACTTCGCCTTAGAAACAAGCAAGACAAAATTAAATTTTGGAACGTACAAAATGTTCACAACTTTAATTCTCCGATGTTATGTCTATACGATTTAGAAATTAATTGTCACTTGCCAGTGGTAGGTAATTATTGCGTGGATAAATAAAAGTTAAAAATCTTTTGTAAAAAGATCTAAAATGTATGCGAATTTAACTATTACGTATGTAGCAAGCATTATGGACTATCCTACACCTTTATAGGTATAGATAGAGACCAGTGCCCAGCATCAATGCTATCTTTCATTTTTGCTATCATTTTATTGTAGTTCACTTTTATCTTTCCATTTTTCTGCCGTTTTATTACACTTCTTTTATCGCGTTGCTCCGTTACTGCAATAAATCTGAGTAGTTCATTTTATTTTATTGTCTACGAGTACAGAAATCGTTAAAAAGGGATTTAACGCAGAAGATTTCACAAATTAAACGGTCGTAAGTTTCCGAAAAAAATATTAAGGGAGTGTAATCAAATTGGGCCCAAATTAAGTGAGAAATTTCACGTATCCAGCTCTTACTTCTACACGCTCGACTTAATTTCATTAGGGAACGGAAAATGTGTTTTCTCTGTGTAGTGTGTTCGCTGCGCCAGTGGGTTTGTTTACACGAGCCGTATAACGGGCACGATCACATTGCTGAAGCAAACATTGAAACTGTTGCGAATTGTTACTCTATTTTTAATTTTACGTTCAGCATCGACCCATTACTGTCCCAGAGCTAAAAATGGGCCGCCGAAAAATCGAAGAACAAAGGTTATTTATGAACTACGCTAGACAAGTGAAGAACACAACATGAATTCTCTTTTTTATTAGATTAAAGTAACAAACGAGTATGCTTTCTACATGATGGCAAGTTATTACCGCAGTACATGGAAAACTTCAACTTATATAGAACAAGGATCCTATCTGAAGTCGACTATAGATATACTGCTACTCCCGAGGAATAAGATGGTCGCCAGAAATCGGTCGGCAACCACAACCTTCCTCCGAAACACTGGAACTAGGGGTGGTATCTACCTGGTTGAAATACTTTGTTTCTGAGACCTGGTAAATCTATGGTAAATAAAAAAAAAATTAAATATACCCAGTGTTTGACGCAAGTAGATATGTGACTACAGAGAAACGTAGATTATACACTATTTCAACACACATGCGATAAAGTACTCTAATCACAGTTACTTAAGCACGTAAACAGATGTCGTATACGTGACTTTGTACAAAATTTAGACAAAGGGTGTTTTAATTACGTTCATGATCAAAAGGGCAGCTTGTTTTGATTTAAATATTTTTTAGGTAACAGGTTCCGTGTATATCCGATTCCTTTGATCATTTAAGCCATTGAGAAATTCTCATTTATAAGTCTTTTGGTATGTAGATATACTATTATTTATATTATCTATGGAGCGTGCGGTCCATGTGATGGTAATTCTACCCATAGACATCTGTAATCAACCCCAGTTAAGATTCGAGTTTAATATGAGGTTGATGCTATCATCAACCTCATATTAGACTCGAATCTTAACTGGGGTCTATACGTGTTGCTAGCCGTGAGGACCAAGTTGGAACGCCTGGCGTAAGTATGTCCCTTCACATTCTTTAAACCAAAACATAGCATCGTTTAACTCTATTGTTATAAAAGATGAAAAGGCGTTGCGGCGAAGCCACCGAACATGAACTTTGAAGCCTCGTATAATTTGACTAAAGTAGGCAGATGGTGTGCTTTAGTGTTAAATAGTTTTTAACTAAATTAGTGATCCTAGTGCTAGATCGATCTCAGTCCTTTCTGAAAGTTAGCGAGACGTCTTATTCAAAGTGCTTCGATAATTGTATTCACCGACCGCCTGGAGCTACGCCGCAGGCACCGGATAGAACCGCAAATTGTTTTCTAACTAGAATGAACCAAATTAATGGAACATTGGAATTGTTTGCGCTACATCTGGAGTAACGGGTTATATGGAAAGGTTTACTTGTGAATTTATAACTAGTTCGCATTGGTCAGAAACGTTTTAATTTACCCTTTTTGCTGGCAATGTTTCAACGTTTAAAGACCTCGTAAATCTATCGTATGCGCAATGATTTATGCAATCAAATGAGCTTTCGAAATTAAGTCATCGATGCTGATGAGAAATAAAAGTAGCATATGAATATGAACGTGCTTATATGAAGGTGGTTGAAATCTTCGTGGTTTGATTATAAATATTGCATTGAGCGCCGATTTTAGAACTAAAGCAACATTTATTTAAATTATATTTTACTTTATATTGATTTAGGAGTCGCTTTTAAGTATTAATGATGGCATATTATTATTTATTTATTAGAATATAATTATTACTAGAATATTAAAGGAATACATTAACTAAACCTAAGTGTAAACTTGAATTCTAAATTTTACGTAAACTTATGTTTATAAAAGTGTTATTAAGACTTATGCCTTGACAACACTTTTATAAATTGTATTAAGGTGAAATGCTGAACGTCTGAATTTTGTATGAGTTGGACCCAAAAAGAATTAGTTTTGCATATATATAACATTACGTATAGTCTAGCTAAGTTTAAACTAGCACCCTTGCTTTATTTTTATTTACGTCGCTCGAGTTATTTGTCATGTTTTTCCACTTTTCCAAGGAAAATGCAAAAAAATATCCGATTTCGATAAAATGGATTCCTTGTGAACTAGACCCATATAATGCCGTCAGATCCATCTTAATTGATTGAAGCATCATGAAAAAATTACTGGTTCAACAAAAAATATTTATATACCCATACGACAAATAGATAACCACTTTAACCCGAATAACCTTATTTTCATAAAAGTTCTTGTGGTGTTTACAACATAAATCAAGAACTTCATGCAAAGAAATTTGTAGGTTTAAGTCTAGACTTGAGTGTTTACAAATCAACATGAATACGTGAGTATTGGCCGAATAATACCTTAGAAATGTACCTAACACGTGGAAGGTAAATGCTATTTTTATTGGATTGTAGAAAATCTAAGAGAGAACTGAGATTCCAAACTCACTGTTCATACCTCGTATCGAAATAGAACGAATCACTGACCATATAATGGATTTTCTCTATAAATAAATACTAAATCGGGTTATGATATAAATACACGATTCAGGTAACTAATTCCGATGTCTTAGTGTATTTGTTTTTGTTCTAGTTTTTCTTAAGTGCGTTTATTTATAAAATTTGACTTATAAACTCCTTTAAGTTAGTTTTTATACTTGTATCAAATATAAAGGCTATATAATATGGCCATACTTGTGTCAAATATAAAGAATTAAATCACAAGTATTTTAGGGAATTATACAGATCCTGAAACTAGAAGAATTTTAGGAATAGATTCTTAAATTCATGTATTCGTGTGAGTTATCATTCAGGGAGATGTATCTAAGTTTCCTCCGTCGATAATTTTAGTAGATTTAAATATTTTTATTAAGATTGCTAAAAATATGATTTTATACTCGCATTGTAATACCAATAAGACTTTTGTCGAAAAGTTGAGTTTTGTTAAATTCAGAATTATAATATTCTTCAATATAGTAATAAATTCATCAGAAGCGTATTTTACGACACATTTGTACATATAAGAGTAATAATCAGAGATATAAAAGTTAGTTGCTAACGTGATCAAATATCTACACCATACACTCATAAGATCTTGAAATATTAGTGCAATATAAATCTTGTCTGAGTACAATAGATTTATTAACCTCGTAAATATTAAATCACCATAATACGATTGCTGGACAAGCAGTAAAGGACTTGCTTTATCATCTCGAGTAACGAGTGAAACGAGAAAATGATCATAAAATGAAATAATAATAACTATTAATAGCTAATGGTAGGTGGTGTCAACAATTAATTTCATTTTTATTGATTTAATATAAATGTACATGTGAAATACTAAGAATCCATATTTTTTTTTAACATTTTACGAGTACCCATAGAACTCTATGGGTCTCACACACTGTACACTTTGACACGCAGATATTGATATTGTTGAACATGAAATACGAGATATTCGTTGATATTTTACTCCCCTCGTCCCTGCCCTAGCCATTTCTATTAATAGAATAGTAGCAATAGGATAGGAACATTTATAGGGCGCCTGGTACTAAAAATTCAATACAATTGCAATTTTATTAATCACGTGTACTAATAAAAACTGGCCCAGTGCGAGTCGGACCAAAATAAAATATTAGCATAGCACGGGGTCTACACAAAACCGAAAAACACGACAAGAGGCCGAAAAAGTTTAGCGATCTATATTGAAGCGTGATACTTTTATAACAGGTGTTTTCAGTAAAATGAACGTGGTATTTTAAATTAACATGGTATTTAATAGGTGAATTATCACAAATTTAGTTTCTATTATTTTGATTGACAATTCAACTTACGGCCAGATTGCTTCTGCAAAAACAACAACTGAAAGAAATTCAATGTAGCTTTCGAAACCTACCTAATCAAAGACTCAGTTTTATATAAGTAAAGAATACCACATGTCTATAGACTGTGAAACTATTTGAAATAATAAAATACATCCTATTTTTGGACACAACTATTTTTACTTATCTAGACGGGATTTATACGAAATGAACATAGCGCCAGCGCTGGATAAAGAGCTTATTTTTTTATAAAAATGAAGTAGCAAACGAGCACGCAGTCCACCTAACGGTGAAAGGTCTGCAGCCCATCTGTAACCAACTCTATGTACATGAAATATCGTGCCACTACAGCGAACTAAAATGTTCGCCTCCTGTTTAAGTCAGTTTGCGTCCACATCCTTCCAATGAAATGTACGAATTACTTTACACTTTCAAAAATCTTCTATAATATATTTAAAGAAAAATTAACAAAATCATAGATGTAAAACGAAATGCAAGAGTAAAAGAATACTATTTGCATAAAAAGAATTTGTCAAAAGTGTATTTATAGATTATAAAATTTTCATTAGCCGAATCGCTTTCATTAAAACGTTGAAACCGTCTTATTAATCGTTTAAATCAAGAAAGCCGTAGGAAACGATCAAGGGATCAAACTCAGGTATTATTCAATCACTACGGTTATCGATTTACATAGCCAAGAGAGAAAGGTACGGGTATTGTTAAACGGAAAAACCTTTGAGCCCAAATAAAGTTAATTTGCGCGCAGGGAATTCTGTGACGTTATTCCATGAACAAAATTTCTATTAGACTTAATTAAATATTACCTTTTAAATGCGGTTTTCAATTATCCACTACAGCGGTAATATGATTAGCCTCCTGGGTAAGGAGTAGTGTAGGAGGATATATATTTTTTTGTTTTTATAAGATTGATGTAGCAAACGAGCATGCAGTAGCACCTGATGGTAGGTAAGTTGCCACTGCCGTCCATAGACATGTGTAAGCAACGTCATATAGAACAGGGGTTCTATCTAAAGTCGATCATAGATGCGTTGCTGCTGATTACATATTGGTTATTTACATATTCAAGCCTGCTTTCCGTGAAGTTGTTGTATACGTGTCAAATTAGTTATTCATAATGTGATATATAATATTACATTTTTATCATGGCTGAAGAGTGATACGTCACTTTATATATGAAGGTAGGCATTTAAGTCTCAGGGGTATTATCTGTATCGCATCTAGGTATAATTGACTTCACATAGTACGTACCTATTTTATCTAGAGTTTGTTAGTTAAAAATTAGTTGTGTGGCACTTACCACAGGATGTACTCAATACCGTCTTTACCATAAGGGCACACGGGGCCAGTGCCCAGGGCCCCCATCCTCAGGGGGCCCCGAAGGACCGACTATTTTTCTCACAAAGATTTGAGGGGCGCCAAAACAAGATTTGGATTGTCGGTTTTGGATATTCTCGGTTTTTTTTTGGTCGTCAAGTTAGATACTGTCGTTTATTTTTGTCGTCAAGTTAGGTACTGTCGTTTTCTTTTGGTCGTCAAGTTAGATATTGTCGTTTTTTTTTTGGTCGTCAAATTAGATATTGTCATTTTTTTGGTCGTCAAGTTAGATATTGGCGGTTGTGTTTCGGTTAGATAGGTACTATCGTTTTTTTGTTTTTCCAACATTTTTTTTTCTTTTCATTCTAAAAGGCCCCAAATTCTTGTGTGCCCAGGGCCCCAACATAGTCTAAGACGGCCCTGCCCAGAGCATTCTTGATAAAATAAAGCAATGGAAATATCGTTCCAGACTGAATATTCTGGAGCCGCACAATTAAAATCGTCTACAAGCACGAATTTTCCGATTACAATGGCTTTTCCCGCACAAGATGATGAAAATAAAAGATGAGGCATTATGGAACTACACAACAGGCTTTTATTTCCGTGAGGATCTCACAATCCGCGTCGCCTTCCAGCGGAAGGAATGTAAACTTCAATTTACTTTTATATAAATGTCTATAAATAAGACGCTTCCTTTATACTGGAATGAATTGTGCTTCCGTATTGTGGAGTACTTCAGGGTATTGGCATGTATACGTAGATCTTGAACATGGTTCCCGAACGTACATGTCTCATTCTTGACTCTCTCAAGACAAACTCAGACTTGTCATTTTTGATACTCTGTTTTCGGGTTTACGCCCTACCAAGCTTATTTATACTATTTTTTCACGCAGCACTGCTTGGGTTGAGTTTACCACAATAAAGTCTATGTATTAGTCCGAGTCATAAATTATTCGTCTAGTCATAAAGAGTAACAAACGTCTGTTCATCTATCCAACATTACAAACCTTTATAAAAATGACAGTCAAATATGAAATCTACGATCTTTCAAATGTATTTTTGGTTAATTTCTAAGTCTTATAGTTTGTCATGTGACTCTGGGGGTTGGTGTATACCTTTAGAAAGCAATAAAGTCAATTATTTTATTAATAAAGTTCAGATAGAGGATCATAATCTTATTAACTGTATAAACTTGAAGGTTTGCGATAATATATGTACGTTGTTTCTCTTTCAAAAACGACACGTCAATTTTTTCCAAAATTTGGCGTACCGATAATTTAGAACCTGTAAATACTCATTAAACATGACCGGCGCGGGCGAAGTCGCGGGAATAATCTTGTATATTATAATTATATTCTAAACAACCTATTACTAATCTTGTGAAATTTCGATCCTAATTATAAACCTGAAAACTATGTCTAAAGAATCAGGCCAAATATAAAAATAATACAAAATGTAAACCCAACCCGATGTCAGCCTGAATGCAAGAACATTCCGCGTGACGTGGAGTTATGCAGAACGAAATACCGATCAGCGAGCGCATTCACGGCGCTATGACGGGCACTTTGCGGTGCGGATATTGTGACGGGAATTGACCGGAGGAATTCCGAATGCTCGCAACTCTGGATCGCTGGAATTTGGTAAGCAAATATTCGCGAGAACCAATTATGTGACAAAGTTTGATCCTTAACTAAGTTGACAGAAATGTGTTTGATTTTAGTTGATTTATTTTGTTCAAAATTAAATCATTGTTCCTTATGGGCCCGACAAAAAGTGCAGAATTCGTTTTTTATTGTATTGTTTTTGTAGTAGTTTTAACACATGACAGGTCGTAGAACCAGTCTGGCTCGACCAGGAAGGTACCACCGTCACGCCTATTTCTATCTTGAAGCAGTCCTGGCGTTCCGGTGGCAGGATGTGGTTTTCGCTGCACTTGTATGTACATGTACATATAATCAAAAACTCAAAGTCAAACGTGTGAGCGTCCTTTGGTGCCCAAAGAAAACCAGGGTCGTACGAAATAGTCTGCCTAGTCGGAGTTCGTAAAAAAAATAAAATACTAGTCGTCAGAAATATAAAATAAGGCAAAGGCACTTAGAATACGAAACGAGTGAGCAAATGGTACCTGTCAAAAGTTTCGAAGTGTCATGTGTGTGTAGTTATGAGAATACCTACAGACTATATAATGCAGATTTAAATCGAATAAAAATGAATAATAATATTTTTAATTATTGTTTAATTTATTGTTGTTTTATTATAAAATTATATTACGATGCGTGTGCATGCTGCATTTATTTACATATAATGTAAAGATTTTCTTTCTTTAAATGTCTAATCGATTATGTCATGAGAACATGTTTTTATATTTATCCACCTCCATGTTAAGAAATAACCTGAATTTTTTATTTTTTATATAAAAATTCCATGATTTGTTTTTAGATTATATCTCAACTTGTTACAATTTGACCTACCATGTTCATTCTCTAAACTTAAATTTTCAAGTACTTCTTTCATTGATTAATTTAAGTAACGATATATGTAGTTAATTATTAGGATGTTGTAGTTCGATAAGTAGTCATTTCTTACAATTGTGTAATATTTTATTGGAATGTATCTTGTATTTTTGATATTGTATTGGTGCAGTAACACCTTGAAGCAGTAATAAGCGAATGGTTGAAACATGCCAAGTAGTCACCACTGATTCTAGAATTATTTGCGTGGAAGAAATGAATGATCACTGCTTGATAGTGAAGGGAAAACATCGTAAGGAAACCTGCAGGTCTGGGAGTTCTTAAAAAGAAATGTCTAAGGTGATTAGTCTCCCAATTCGCACTTGGCCAGCGCGGTGGCCTAAATCTCTCTCAATCTGTGAGAAGACCAACAATGGGACAATAATGGGTTGAACACGTGATCTTGCATTATAAAACTTCTGTTGACTTCGAATTTATTGCATGTAACCATTTATTTGAATGCGAACCATTCCTAACCTCGGCCTTAATAAATAAAAAAATACAAGCTATAAAAAATCAAATTCAAATAGGCATCGAACCAGCAAAAACAAATAATAGATCACAACTGCAATAAAAAAAACTGAATCGGTTGGAAGTTTTAATAAAAACAGCGTGAACAGCGTTCAATATGTTCTGTTATTGGAAAAAAACCATTGCTGAAACGGAAAAGTCGAGGTATAAAGCCAATAGGAAAAGTCGGCTCCACGTGGAGAAATAAAAATAATTAGGCTTCCCACTAATAAAAATGTGTCAGCTCCGACGCACTACTGGAGTTTACTTCTTAAGTACGATTGTTTAAACAGGCGCAGTAACATTAAATTAAGATTTTATAACATTTATATAAACAAGCTCAATAACATATAGATATAGTCGCTTTGCAGCATACTCTATACACGTCTTAATACACTCACAACCAGTGCAGCCAGATCGTGCGTAGAGCGTACCCCCACTATAAGTTGTTTTGTCATCAGTAAGGGTGAGACACACTACCCACTATCTAGCTGCACTGCTCACACCAAAAACGTAACAAGGTCATTCGTTCAGTTGACTTTACTCCTCATATTTTTTCTCATACCGGGCGCCTTATATGAAAAAACCAATTCTTAAGGAGTAAACTCATATAATAATATTACCTCTTTTTTCACTCATAACTAACGTGACCATTTTTGTTGAACGGGACATCTCAAATCCGATCGAGAAAGTAAATTCAATTTTAATTTCCAAGCAACACATAGACTTTTTAGCGATTGTAGGAGGAAATAAAAATCCTTACAAGTGATTTTAATGAACACTTTACACAACATATTTCAGGACTTTTCAAATAATTATCATCATCATGGTTTCGGTAAGTGGGACAATTTTGCGTCCCGATTTTTTTCACGGGGATATTGGGACAAACAACCGAAAAACAGGATGGTCCCGTTTAAAACGAACACGCATAAAGAGGAATACGTATACACCCACCTAAAACAGAAAATCTAAATTCATAATTCAGGTACGTCTGCCCGGATATTGAACCCGAAACCCATTGACTCTCAAATCGATATGGTGACGGTTCCAATACGCAGGTACGGGTAATAACAGATGTTCAACGTGTTAGTGGGCCAAGGACGTGAACCATCATTTTAAGTTATATATACTAACTACATATGAACGAATACCTTAATAAAATTATGACAAATGAAATATTAAAACAAAAAATTGTACTGCTTTAAAATGCCGATTGCATTATACACAGTTTTAGTTACTAGCTTTCATTTGATACCCATATGCCATGATCCTCCCTCTTCGCTAAAGGCGCTATTTTTTAAATTATATAACCAATGCCACTCTGCAAACTGAATAATTCTAATGATATGTCGTATGTCACATTCTGTCAAGTCGTTTGGGCTGTAGCGCGTGCCAAAGAAATCGACATACGAGTACATACAAACGTACATTTATACGCTTGAAAAGAATTACCCTCCTTCTGACACAGTCGAATAGAAAAGATACGCTTGAATTTGATTCCAATTATATATATTGGAATATTCCAATAAAATTTCACTGCAAATAATACTGAATAACAAAACTAATACTTAGTTAGCAAAGTGTCGTAAAAGATTTTCGGTATTTGCTTTGCATGCATTCCAATTTGTAGGTGCACGAGGTGTGCAGAAATTCTCATTTGCTGCATTTTGTAAGAACGCCACGTGCACGAGTGAAGTGAAACAGCGAATATGGCGGCAATTGCCGCCGAAAATGGCTTTACTTTTTTCATAACCTACGCAGGCTTGTGGCCATGAAGTGAGCGGTAACGATTATTTGGAAAGAAATAAAGAAACTTTTTTGGATGCGGATAATTATAAATAATCTATACATATAAATAAAATTGAACTGTCTGTTTGTAATATCAAAATAACATTTTTTTACCAAATGCATATAAATATATACATGATACTGATAACAAAAAAC
>DWNE01004712.1:0-14813 GCA_018249875.1 Cecropterus toxeus
TCCTGTGTCGTGGGTGCCATGGACACACAAAGACGAATACACAAATACCCAGACCCAGAACAGAAATCTAAACACATTATTTACATTTCTATGGCCGGGGATCGAACCAGGGACCCACTGCGTGTCAGACCGGTATGGTGACCGCTCGACCACGCGGCTCCTCGTTACACGAGTACAGAATCAGTCAGACTCAGAAGAGAAATCTAAATTCATGCGATGTCATAAACGTTCTAACATATAGGTCGTCATCAAGTAATTATAAGGGATTTACGGTTCAACCCCCTCTTCAAAGTCTTAAACAACCGACAACAAGTGTCTAGTAACAAGTGAATTACGTATGAATAGCTATTAGAAAGGTTACCTCTGGACCGAAGTTCAACCACCTCCGTCCCCTTCCCGTAAAGGCGAACTCTAAATTTAGGTAAAACCGTAAGCTGCGGCTTTGGAATCAATGTAGTAAGTTTTAAATTACAGTTTAGTAGTTACACAGCGATAATTGATTTATTTATATTATATCAGTTTCATACGAATATGCAGTCCATCTGATAGTAGTCTACTCCAGATAAGATTAAGTTGTCTCATCTAGCTGAAGTTGAACTGCCTCGGAAAAACATGTCTCTCTTACTACACTCTTCACACGAAAACACAGAAATACATATACTGCAGTTATTAGATAGAAATACGTCGAACCATAAAGAGTTCTGCCACTTTTATTTACTGGCATTAAGTAATCAAACAACTAATTTAAACATCTGGCTATACTAGAACACACATTATAAAAGAACCGTCAATATGTTCACCGACGATATACATAATTTAAAGTGATGTGGAAATTAGTTATAAATGATAAGACACTTACCTAAGGGACATCTAAATAATGAATCTACATTTTATCTGGGTTTTGTTCCTGTCTTATGAGTAAATAATTGGGACACCCGTGTCACATTAAACCTATCAATAGATATAGAATTTTGTGTCAATATTATTCATCACTTCGTAGTATAAAACAAAGTCGCTTCCCGTTGTCTATCTGTCCCTATGTATACTTATATATACCTGTGTAGATCTTTAAAATCATGCAACATATTTTGATGCCGTTTTTTTAATAGATAGATTGATTCTAGGAAGGTTTATGAGTATAATACAGTAGGCATGTAAAAAAATAATCAATTATTTAATAAATCGATAATTTTTCTTAGAATAATCGATTTTTATTAATCGTTTTGTTGACCTAAATAATAGATTTTAAATAAATCGTTTTTTTATACTTTCGATTTTTTAATTAAAAAGATTATTTATTTCGTAGTTTCATGTTCTTTGCATATTTTAACAGCTCTGTAATAGAATTACTTGCAACGATGTCTAGTGCCTATTACATGTGGAGTTTTGCATAAAAAGTGTCAACTAAATAAACAAAAAGTATTCGAGGGCTAACTTTATAATAAAAATCCAAAAAATCGATTTTAAAAAATCGGTTATACTTTTGTAAAAACATCGATTTTTGCAAAATCGATTCTTATATTAAAATATAAAATTATTATAAAATCGTTTAATATAAAAATCGTATTGCCCAGCCAAGTAACATTCCTATAATACAAGCATAATATAATAAAGAAACACTGCTAATTGTACAGGTTTCTCATGAGATGTCGCTAGTACAATATTATACCATTCTTATTGCTATTAAATATTCTATCCTTTGTTTTAAAACTATGTACTAGAAATTGAGGGTTCGTTTGAGCGACCGCATTTTCTTTGTGAAACAACTGCTTTGATCTTACACTTTAGGTATGACAAACTCGTATAGTAAATATAAACTGCAAAGAAAAGACAGGATGTATTGTTTGTGACCAGTGGGTGTATAGAAAGCTTCTTTCGTTTTATAATGATGTATATTCTTGATGTACCTATTTTTGATGTTCTTTAACATCGCACCGCCATTTGTATCTTAAATTGTAATTTTTAATGGTATTATTTTCTCTTTTTTTTTGGGCCAATAAAGTATATTATTATTATAACCATATTGCATGATGAGAATAGAAAGGACCTTATACAATATTTGCATTTTGTAAAAGAATGCGTTTGCGTTTAGGGCAGATTCTTTATTGCGCGCGATTATTATGTGTGTAATATATATATTTTTGTATTTTAGTGATACGTGAGAGCAGTTTCAAATTTTTCACTTAATTTAACGAAATTTTAGGCAAAAATACATTTGTCTAAATCTTTGTCAACGCAGTGGCGTAGCATGGAGGGGGGTGGCAGAGGGCAGCATGTGGCATCCCCGAGTGGCATGTCTTGGGAGGAAAATCTGCAGTTTTTGTATTGCACAAACGCTATTTCCTGTAGGTAAATCTTTGAAACTCCACTTGCGCCCCCGGGCGGACGTATTAGCGACAGTGTAAAATACATAGCGACCTTTATTATTTTGGTCGTTAATTAATTTAATTTTAGTAAGTGAGTAGGCGGCGCATTCAACTTTGGCCCGGGCCATAAAACCACGCTACGCCACTGTAAAAATATAAAAATAAATGTTTACCGAGAAATCTTTCGCTACATAAGTTGATTACATTACATTACATTTCATGAATCGTTTAATTATTTTTGTTCATTCCATTTATTTACATCTACAGACATTAAACGTTTCGAAGAAGACAAAATAGTCAATAGCTACGCATTCGACGTGGAATTATATTTTTTTAAAGATATTTCGACAGTTACGGCCCACGTCTACGGGGTAGTGTTACAGTAGGTAACACTACCCCGCATACGTAGGTATACGTTAAAAATCATATAGAAGGATACTAGTATATCCGCCACGGTACGTGTCTTCCACGTTCGATGTCTGTAGATACGAAGCTTTAATGTGTTATCACAATAATCCAAACGCATTGTCGAAACTATACAGCACACAGGCTCTTCTATTGAATCAGGAATAGAAAGCAACATCCCATATGAATGTTTTCTGAGCGACAGTAGCAGTGTATGCTGAAAGGAGTATTTTGAATGTATGTATAAATCCTATTGAAACGATTTCAATGCCCGATCTAGGTCATTGGATATTCATTCAAAATCAAAGGAGTTCGTAGAAAGCTTTTGATATAGGTAAACTCATTGTCCTCTCAATGTATAATCTATCTGTTATTATTACATATATATGTTGCTATACATATAATAATTACTGCAAAATATCATGGTACAAAACAAAATATCTATTTTAGTGTTATATTAGAAGTAAAGGTGAATACAGTTCACGTGATGGTAAGTGGCACTGCCGCTCGTAGACATCTATATAATATACCTCTAGGATTATGTCTATTCAAGATTGATCACAGATGCGTGATGACTAAGTTAGAAAGCCTCGATTAAGTGTCTATGCGTATAAATAGCAGCACTTAATACTATTATTATTAAGTAGAAGTAGATGAGTTGATGCTGGCTTTGGTATCAAATCACGAACCGTTCCACAGTATTATCACGTTTAACCATAATCACATTTAGAGTGTAATTAAAGATGGTAAAATACTTATAATTTTATAACACTTGTAGCATGACACCAGGATTTCTTCCTGTGTCGTGGGTACCATGCACATACAAAGACAAATAAACAAACACACAGACCCAGAACAGAATCTAAACTCGAATCATTTATATCAACTGTCTAGCCGGGGATCAAACCCGCTGCGTATCAGACTGGTATGGTGGCCGCTCTGCCACCGGGTCGTCAAATAATGTTAGAAGTCGAAAAACCTGAATTTGCCAAAATGTTAGCACACTAGTGATGACGCCAAATGTCTACATCAGTAAAACATAAAGGTAAAATACATTGATTCCAATACGAAGTTAGTTATCAAATCGCTTTTAAACACTACTGTGTAATTAAAAGGCCTACCGTTACATTCAGGTAAAGCTCGCCAAAACTGTGTCAACTGCGCTTAACGCCATTCACACCATAGTTAGTCGAAATTGATATTGCTAGGCAATCAAATGTACATTTCATCAGTTAACACGATACCACGAAACGTTATCAAAACAGCCGGAGTCGAATCATGAACCGTTCTGCCGTATTATCATGTTTAACTATAGATTTAGACTAAATATAACTATGTTAAACAAACTGCAACTAAACTTGGTAATATACTCTTTATGTCAGAAAACGAAGAACCTTAACGTTAGTTTACTAGGAAATAAGCAAATTCACGGTTAGACATCGATTCCAATGTGTAAGGAAATGAAATAAAATGCATTTATGTTGCATAGGACTACGAGGACACTAACAAGTTGTCACTATATTCTTTTTTACACTACAACCGGATAGGAAAACCACCTCAACTGAAAAGTTCCTCAAGAAACTCAGCGGGTTTGTATTTTTCTTTGAATAACTTTCCTTCTATCATGTTGTTTTTTTACATGGCCAATAAAAGCTAGCTGTAAATACTGCTTGCTAAAGTATTTTTTTGAGTTGGTTATCAAATCACTTTGAAGCACTACCATGTAATTAAAAGGCCTACCGTTACATTCAGATAAAGCTCGCCAAAACTGTGTCAACTGCACTTAACGCTATTCACACCATAGTCAAAATTGATATTGCTGGCAATTCAAATGAACATTTCATTAGTTTACATGATGTCACGAAACGTTATTAAAAGGAACTCCTGTGAAACAATTTTTAATCATATGTACCTATTATTTTATTAACGACCAATGCGATAAAGAATTAAACTGTGTAAATTGTTGTAAATTCTGATTACACAAAGTCCTTAAACATTTTATTAATATTACACAGTTTTGTAAATTCTCCACGTTCAATATATATAGTAGTTAAGAATTATAATATCGTAAATCTTACACTACGATACTCAAGATTATTACAGCCCAATGAAACGAACTCAGTTTCCCACGGTTGTCCGTTTATTCAATCAATATCGTATACATGAAATAACAACTATTTCATGTTATTGCATGTTTATTTTTTAGTCCATATATAACATATTGGACCTAGCTAATCTCTTTCAAAGAGAACAAAGTTTATGCTGTTAAACGTATTTTTAGCGTTATCTTTCTATTTAAAACAAATATGAAAGTCTGTAACTAAAGAGTAGTGACGTCACTAAAATAGTGAAAAATGTATCAATATCAAATGTAGCCTATAGTCTGACTGATTGACGAAATCGCGTGGCGGAGTGGTCACCATATCGGTCTGATACGCAGTGGGTCCCGGGTTCGATTCCCGGCCAGACAGAAATGTGAACGAAGAGTTTAGATTTCTGTTTTAGGTCTGGATGTTTGTGTATTCGTCTATGTGTGTCCATGGCCCCGACGACCCAGGAGAAAATCCTACTGTGGGGCTATGAGTGTAGAAAGCGTTTTTTTTTTTTTGACAGGTAAATAAAGCTACATCCATGCAAAATTTCATGTAAATCGGACCAGTGGTTCTTGCATGATTGAGTAACACACACACATTATCTCATTTTAATATATTAGTACAGATATAGATAAAAGCAGCAACTAAAGGGAAGTTGTGTATTACCTTTTTGTTGTGAAGCGCCAGTCCTTACATCGGCGACGAGCATCGCTAGAGCGCTCAAAAACCATATTGCGGGAACCATCTTCATGTTTCAAAGCACTTTGTGGATACTTATATAGATGAATTTGCTTCTTTCAATTTTTATCACTTATAGAAGGTGTACGGCAGTATGCCTAAGTTAGAGAACATATAATGACGAGACCAAATGCTATTCGGATTTGTACGCTATATTGTGACTCTTTGCCAACATTTAGTACAAGTCCGACTCACACTTGGCCAATTTTATTATTCATTGTTATACTCAACTTTAAACTACAGTTCGATTTTATCGTAATTAATATTTTGTTGACTTCCATACGCCTAGCTTTTAACGGACAAATTAATGAAAGGATGGCATAAGTGTAATAATAATTGTTTTTGTAAGGAACCCTAAAATAAGGGAACTGCTGATGTAAAGTATATATGTATTTCAAAATGAGAAAAATTGTATTTTCATTAAAAAATATTTACTTCGCAAAACTCACATGTATATATGTACCTACTTAATATAACTATAGACATTTACTTATACCAAGAGTAATTTAACAATGCATCTGTTTGCCGAGTTGATTGAAATTCTAATGGATTAAAGGTATACTGTTAGTGTAATCAAATACCCCAAAGTGTACTAACGGTATTAAGTGTCAGATTACAGTAAGAGGGACGTAAATGATAATTGGGTCTGTTGGGCTTAGAAATTAGATAAATATAAATAAAGAAATGTATACCTATACCTACCTAAAACGTCCTATTATTAATTTTATTGCCAAATTTAAGTGAATCCTTCATTTAACTAAAGTTATTAAAAGTAACACACTGTAGATAATAATAGAACATAAAAATAAGAGACAATTAGCTTTAATGACATTGTAAAACATTGATTTATATGAATATTAATCATAACTAAAACTTTAGCTTCATTTTCAAGTATTTATTCATCTTTTTTGCTTGACTTGCATCTAACTAATGTGTAAATATACTTGCGTGGTACACAAAAACCTCATCCAATTCATAATGTGTGCACAACATTATTCGGTTTCCTAAGTGTTTGGTTGAGGGGAAGGAAATAATTCTCTTTGTGATAACTTTTAAATATAATGTTCATGCATCACTTCGAAAAAAAATAGATAAGGTTAAAAAGTTAATGAATATTTGTAAAAAATAACACAAAAATGCCTTTAAAATCTATGCTGCTATCTATATACATCTTCCTCGTCCAATTTGAATTACACTTATACTTCACTTAGAATACTAACGATGTACAAAAACTATAATATTTTTCGTTCAAACAAAGACAAAAATTAACAAGCATTCACTTATTTCTCCTAATTTTATCGGACTATTCACTTAAGTTCCAAGCGTACAAATTGAAAAAATATATGAACATTTGAATAGATCACTTTTGTCACATAATATGTATCTCTTTCACAGTCTATGCACCCGTAACACGTGGTTTACAAAGTCGAGCCAGCTACGTAGTACTACGCGTGCGTAGCGGCCGCCGCTACGAGCCGTAGGCAACTGCCGTAGTCCGAGACGGGCGAGCGGGAATCCCTGGCAACTATTCCGCTCTCAAAAATATCTTCTCGAACGATGAAATCGTTTGACGTTACTTATCTGACAAAGTTTGCTATTACAGGCTAAAGTATAAGCTCTTATTATAAAACAATGCGCTTTTTATAATTCATTCCAGGATAAATAAAATAAGAATAAGAAGAAGAATATAAATAATAAGATACTAAATTTTCTATGATGACTTTATAATTCTATTTTAATTGCAAATAAATCTTTAATTACACACAATGTTAGTGAAATGTTGGCTGTAAAAAGTTTATTTAATAGTGAATATTTTATTCAAATCATTGATCGCCGAGATTAGTTCGGTGGAAAATTTGACAGACATCGCGATCCGGGAGCTCAGTTCTATTTATATTTATATCTCTTAACACTGTTTTCATAAGTATTAATGAGCATAATGGCGGCAGAAAGATAGAGTGCGAACAAACATCTATCTATATCTATAATGATGTATAAATATGAGATGCTATGTGTTTATGTGGTAGTCAATCATGCAAGAACCACTGGTTCGATTAACATGAAATTTTGCATGGATGTAGCTTATGTAATTGGTCAGTCGGCAGGCTACTTTTACGCTATTGAAAGAAGGCGACTATTTTAGTGACGTCACTACACCTAAACTTTCATATTTCCATCTTAAATAAAAAGAGAACGCTAATAAATAGGACACTTTTGATGGCATATACGAGGTTAACATTCAATTTTCTATCCCGACGTTCCTTATGTCTTTTATGCACTTGCAAAGGTAAGCGAGTAAAAACTAATTTATTTGTAACGCGACACTCGCGTACTTCAGCTAGTATGTAATATATAAATCAAAAGATTGTAAATTGTGTTTAACATTTATTTGCGTCTTACAGGTAAGACAAGGTTTCTGGATAATATGAGCTAACTTATAACTAGCTGTTCTTTGTGATTTATTTGATCAAACGTAATTCTAGACATCAAAATCAATCATTTTTTTTTAATTTATCTGTTCTGTTTAGATACCTACCATACTTCTATGATATTTCATCTCTTTTCATTTCTACCATTTTTTTACTTATACATCCTATACAAATTGTAATTTCTCTCACATTTACAAACCATTTGAATTTACAATTACAAATTGATAAAATCCCGCATTGCGGATAAACTTGTAAAAGTAATTATTAGCAAACAAATAAGAATAATATATTCAAGGGAGACAGAAATAAATCTTAAGCGAAAGGTATCCGGAGATATCATTGGGGAGGGCGGTGGGGTCAGGCGGACGCATTAATTGGCAATTTCCGTATCCAAATGCCGACCAAACTCACACATTACTCATTTGCACAGATATTAGATAATGACATTAATTGCCACGTTTGTCTTCTGTTATGAACCAAATTGATATCAATTTAAGAAATATTATCTACCCGGAGAACTGTGATAGCCTTCTGGTTGAATTTTGGCCTCGCAAGTGGGGTTCGAGGTTCGAATCACAGACATGCACCTCTATTTTTTCAAAATGATACACAATAACAATACTACTATAGCAACGTGTACTGTCTGAGGATTGTTGGCATAGTCTATGCAATTTCAAGTAACACCACAAAAAGAAATCTACGACTGTAAAATCGGGCGATCTTGCCGACCAGTGCAAATCATAAAATCAGATGTTTAGGCGTTGCCTGATGTTTATGCGACCCGGAAATGCGTTCTTCAGGAATATAGCGATGCATGACTACTTTGTACCTGAGAGGACTTGAGTCTTTTGTACCTGTTTACTTCAGGAATGTCAAACATAACTTTATTTCCATTTTTGCAGCAGAAATTTTTACATTTGTCGATACGATGATTATTTCTGCGTGACCTTATATAAGGAAATAACGTGAAACACTTAACACATAATAGAGATAATGAATGAATGAAAAGCTTGTACACTTATAAAGTTCGTTTTAATACTAATTACATGTTACACAGCGAGTTATAATTAAAATTCACTGCCTATTTCAAAATTGAACCTATACAGAATGAAAAGGTGTCACATATACAAAATGTTGAAAACATTTTTGTTAGCGCTTTTACGAAACTCGAACATTATTGCATCCTTCTAATTAAAACTTATCCCTGCAGGCGTGCTCACTCACCTACGAATGATTACCACTCTCGAGAAACTGTCTACGCTTTTACTGTTTTTGAATTATGTATTCAATTCAAAAGTTAAATTTTCTACTCTCCTTCTACTTTGTAATAGTATACTCTCATATATGTGTACCTACTGTGTTTTTGGAAGTATGCATCGCGACTATCGGAGTTCGTCAAGTTTCCGTAAACGGTTCGAGCCTCCATAGAAAAGAAATAAGGGAATAAACACAGGGTTTTATTTTAGGTGTTCAATCATGTTTTTAACCGATTCTTAATAATGTAATTGAATACTACTTTACATACGTAATACATTCTACTGGTTGCATATTTCTAACATAAAATAAAATGTATGCTATGATGTAGGGTGAAAAACATTGAAACACTAGTATAGTATTAATAGATTAATAATTAAGTGGGTGAAAAATATGGTTAATATTTTTCAGATTAGACTAGGTTCAGTTAATATTTGGACCATAAACGAAGCGCAGCACGAGTTCCGAGTGATGGCAGCACTATCGCGATGACGTCGATCGACACTCCGGTTTCGTGCTACAACAGAGTCTAGGAGCGGCCGGTACGCGTAAACGGCGCTCACTTTCAAATTTGCCGTCGTGGAGACCGGTACCTCCACTCTAGGAACTGTTATTCGTTTGGTTTGTTCGCTGTGGTTTTTATTGTGCCAAATTGTTAGCGTAATAGTATATATTTGAGTATTTTCTGCATCTCATTGCGCGACTATGGGTAGTCGAGCAGTGAGATAAACGCCTACGTCATGTTCGAAATACAACCTACTAATCCTGACGATCATACATATTATAATCGTTTAAAATAGTAGTGTAATTTGACCGGAAAAAATCTTTGAGAATACTTAGCAACTTTAGATTGTTAAAATAAATGTTTTTCAAAAATACTTAAAATTCTGTCATCCATAATTGGCTAGCATCGTGTACTATGGCAATTTCATGAATTATGGAATTTTCCGGAATTTTGAAGAAGACCTGTGAGAATTAGCGAAACAGTAGGTAATGCGTTGATGATTTAGTAAAGGGTAAAGTTTCAGTTGACCCAAGATTAAGTTTCAATACAACCTATGAAAATCTGTAACTTCAAAGAGAACGAGAGAACTCGTCGATCGTCGATACTGCTTCCCCTGAGGATTAAGTTACCTCTATTAAGTTAGTCCTCCTACCACCCTTAAAATTCGAAGAATATTTGACCCACTTGGACATATGTTATAGGTACATCCGTCTTCTATTAAGTGCAAAAAATTCTTCTTTTATTATTTTAAGAAGCCTTTATGTAACTAAACATTTGTATGTGTGTTTACAAATCTTTCCAGGGACATTTAATCTCTTTCCGAAAACAAACGGAGCTGAAAATTTACATTTGATTTAGATAATAATTTATGATTGTTATAGTGATTATTTTAGGCACCCCCATGATATGAGTATGGAGTGTATTTTGAGAAAAATAGGAAAATAAAAGAGGTTACTAAATATTTTTTTTAAAACCTTGTTTAAAAAGGTTATGTTATTCGTATTTTTGAGAACGACACGGAATCGTCCGTGCGCGACTGCAACTCGCACTAGGCTGTTTTTTTTTGATAGAACCGTGTTTAAGTGAGCTTTTTTTGTTGGTTTATTAGATCCGATGCTCCTAAGGAGTCAATTTCCACTGGAATTCTGTAAATAGGTTAATTTAGTGCAAATAAAGCAGGGTAGGCGGTAAGTTACGTAAAACAGCTGTAATCAGAGGGAAAGCAGTTTAATCAGGCGAAGCAGGCAACTCTGCCCCAATGCAATTACCAGACGGCGGCCCCGTATGACAACTCGTATACCTACTTACATAAAGTAGATTAAAAAGGAATTCAAAATTTATTTGCGTATATGTCCCAGTGGAAGCTCATGGCCAGTCAAAAGGATTTTTAACTAGTAAAAGTTAAAGTTTTGACTAAAAATTGGTCGGAAGTGATTTTGATTGCCTGCAGTTTCGGTGTTATTTTTTAATTTACAAGTTATTTTATTTATACAATGTTTTTGATTTCACAGCGGCTATATATTTCTTACATCGGTTGATAAGAAGATAAGACCGCAATTACATTACGGTACTAGGAATCAAATCGTCCTGACTCTATATTTTACGTTATTTCGCTTCCGATTATCATAGGACATGGGTATAAGTGTAAGAGCAAAATTCTAACATAAATAAAATAAAAACAAAAAAGAAAAAAAAAAACAATATGTTTGACATCACATCCTTTTCGTCAAAATTACATTACTAACATTATTGGTTAAAATATATATAAAGATCACCTTAAACAAGTACGAATACCTTTTTAATCTTAACAGTTGGCAAACTTACATTGCGGATAGGTAACAAGTTTCAGAATATATTCCCTCAATAAATCATAACACGAGAACATAACACTTCCAACTGGCATCGCACCAAAACTTACCCCGCAGAGTTACGGCTAGGGACGAAACGATACGAGTAAATACAAATAGTAAATACTTTTGTTATTAAATTGAGGTAACAAACGAGCATGTGGAACATATACTTGGAAAATATTGAAGTAGCAAACGAGCATGCACCGCACCGGTTGGAGCGGCGCCATTTAGGGGAGATCCATGTCCAGCAGTGGACCTGATGGATGGGTTTCATCCATCCATCAGGTCCACTGCTGGTTTCAGTGCACCTGATGGTTAGTGCCTCCTGCCGTCCATTGATATTTGTAATCAACCCCAAATAAAATCAGACTCTTATTTGAGTTTGGACATATATGCGTTGCTATTCCTGAGGACTAAGGTGTTGGTTTGACACCTCTGGAAAGCCTGCCTTACCACACTCATCTGACCAAAATACATCTAACAAGAGATGTCAACGTAATGAAAGGAGTCGGTCGGAAAGATTTAAAAAAATCTGAAAGTAGATTTTTATATTTATTTATCCTTTTTTCAAGTTCTATTTATTGTAATTCAGTAATAATTATGTAGTTTAATTTCAAAATTCCTAAAACACTATTTGCAATTTTGATGACGATATGACGTCACTTCGATAGTAAACAAAATTTTTTGGTGCCCAAAATCTTTAGTTACGTCAAAACATCGTGCCATGAGTATACAAAATAAGTATTTTTTATACTAAAATACTTTGTAAATAAATATACAGTAATGAAAAATATACCTACGAGTTTCAATAATGCATGACGGTTGACGCTGCCGAGTTTTATTACGATTTCCTGGAAGCACGTCACGGCGATTCTAGTATGTATTTTTCATACGTGATGCCGTGTAATCTTGTAGGAACACCGCAGTATTTATAGCCGAAGTAGTGCCTCTGTACGTAGTTTATCTACTCCACCTGATGGTAAGTAGCCAATGCCGCCCATGGACATCTGTAAGCAACTTCATAGAGCAGGGTTTCTATCTGAAGTCGATCACAGATTCGTTGCTACTTTCGAGGACTGAGACGGTCGCCTCATGTATATTTGATCCGGCAATCACACCCTTCCACCACACAAAAACTGCTTCACGCTAAAAATAGGTTTGGCGGTGTACCTCCCCGGTCAAACTGCACTGGTTTTACCACCTTGAAAACACAGTTGCTTGTAAACCACCAATAAATATGAGCAATGCTGCTAGAGCTGGTTAAATTCTACCGTTGTTGCCTTTATCCATAGAGCTTATTTCAAAGTTAAACCACCTAAATCCCGCCACGTTTTTGCTGTGACTTAATGTTTTATTATTTTTTATAAAATTGAATAACGTTTCGTTTCTATAAAAATGACAATGTCGGAATAAAAAACAGATCAAGCACTAGCTGCTGTCCGTGACTTCGTACGTGCTAACTGTACTACAAAACAATACAAACATTCAATCCCTAGTTAACCCTTTAGAGAAAAATACCACAAAATATTTCTCAAAAGGTGCCTACTAAATAAATGTCAAAAAACTATAAATAACACATAGATTAAATAAAACTACGGCTCTCGCTTCGCTCGTTTAGGTTCTGCTATGATTAGTCAGTATGTTAATAAGTATTTATTTTTTCGCTTTGATATTTAATAGGTAACTAACAATATAGAATTTTATTTAATAAACATCCTATGTTATGTGAAAATTTTAAATCAATCAGTTTGCAGATGTATACGGAAGTTAATTTTATAAATAGTACGAAAATATAAATTAACGTTCTTTAGTTGATATGAGTTTATTAGAATCTTCATTACTTCCTGGTGGCAATGCAGCGTTAATGCCAGTCTAGCTAGTGCTCTTGGAAGCAAAGCGAAGCTTTTCTCCAAAATCAACCTCCTATATATGTTTGATGTACCATATATACATGTATTAAATAAATTATAATTCTGACCATGTCGAGAGCAAACCAAATTACCTCATGCAAAGTCAAACACGTACACGTAAGCTCCCAATTACATAATACCAACGACCTGTTTCTATGTGTCCGTAAATCTGTCCTCCTATTGAAAGCGGGTGTAAGTCTAATTTTTGCCAAATTGACTCTTCATCGCAAAACTGTTTGAATAGATCTACTTATAAATAGATCTCCGTTTTTCTACAGATCTATATATAGACAGAGAAAACGGAGATATATCCCTAGATCTCCATTTTTCGAACAGAAATTAAATTAAGTGCCAATAATACGAAATAAGGCTGCTGGTATGAAAAATCAATTTGGCAAAATCAGACATATACCCGTTTTCCCCAAGGTTCCAGATATGATACTTATGCTCATGTAATGAATGTTTAATTATCTATGCATCATTGATTACAATATTCGCTTAATAACAAATTAATATGTATGGACAATCAGAATATAATCTATAATACCTAATTAATATTAATAATTTGATTTATAATAATGTTAATGAAGTGCCTGAACTTATTATGCATGTAAATGCATATTAAAAAAAGATAAATTTTACAAAAAATGAATTATTGTATAAGAGTTGTATTTAAATTTGTAGTAAAGTATAATGGGTCAGACTTATCACACCATGATCACACAAAGAAAATGAAAGATGTTAAACATCGTGTTCGTGCAAGTAATATGCTTAAAAGACAAGCTTGCGACAGGAACTAAATATATAGCATAATGAAAATAACGCCATCTACGAACAGTACCTCGCACTAAGTCGACTAACACCACAGCCCGCTTAGTTTTGTTCGTTACTTAATAGTTCCGATAATGTACAGCAGATCGCGAAAATAAATAAATGCAAGTAGGGATGTGACTTGGCTGGGCAAAAATCGACTTTTATAATAATCGTTTTTATATTTTAATCAAACAATCGATTTTCCAAAAATCGATGTTTTTACAACTAAATAATCGATTTTTTATTATAAAGTTAGGCCAAATACTTTTTGTTCATTTAGTTGGCATTTTTATGCAAAACACCACAAATAATAGGCACTAGATGTCATTGCAAGTAATTCTATTATAGAGATGCTGTTAAAATATTGAAAGTACGTGAAATTACGAAATAAATAATCCTTTTAGTCAAAGCTACGGCAAGCAATCGAAAGTATAAATAAAAATCGATCAA